>PITA01020083.1:0-35825 GCA_004023965.1 Spilogale gracilis | reverse complement strand
CCTTTGTCTGTAGTGTCATTTGCAAATATCTTCTCCCATTCTGTGGGTTGCCTCTTTGTTTTGTTGACTGTTTCCTTTGCTGTACAGAAGCTTTTTATTTTGATGAAGTCCCAGAAGTTCATTTTCGCTTTTGTCTCCTTTGCCTTTGGAGACGTGTCTTGAAAGAAGTTGCTGTGGCCGATGTCAAAGAGGTTACTGTTTTAGAGTTTTAAAGTAAGACATGCACTATAAATTTTTTTTTAAAAAAGCCTTAGAAAAAAGCTTGAGAATTAACAATGTGTACAGATGTATGATGTTATTAATAGTGATAATTTCTGAAGCAGACAAGAGGAGTAAAGGTTTTCCTTTGTGAGCTCTATTCTTTTTTTTTTTTTTTAAAGATTTTATTTATTTATTTGACAGAGAGATAGATCAGGTAGGCAGAGAGGCAGGCAGAGAGAGGGGGAAGCAGGCTGCCTGCTGAGCAGAGAACCCAATGTGGGGCTCAATCCCAGGACCCTGAGATCATGACCTGACCTGAGCCGAAGGCAGAGGCTTTCACCCACTGAGCCACTCAGGCACCCCCGTGATCTCTATTCTTAAATTTCTTTCTTTCTTACTTCCTTCCTCCCCAAACCCCTTTCCTCCAATTAAGTGATACCAGAGAGGTAAGTCATTGAGGTGGCACTATGTTTTCCTTCCTTTGCTGTTTTAATAAGGTAGTTGCTAGTTAGTTATGGTATTTAAACTAAGTAAGTAGGGGGAAAAGATCTAAAACATTTCAAGTACTCACGAGGCACATGTGGCTGGTGGCTAGCAAATTGAACAGCGCATATAAAACCATTTATATCACTGTAAAAAAATTCTATTAGATATTGCTGCTTAAACACTTTGGTTCCTCTGTGTAGCTGCTTTCTTCTTTCACATAATACTGCATGATGATTATATCCCCAAAGTTAGGTTCAGGACTACAGAAATATGCAAAAGAATTGAAGTCTGAAAGATTAAATGATTTTTAAAACCTCCAAGGATGAGGGAGCATTTATATCAGGAGTCCTCAGAGAAGAAATGAGTGCTCTCAGGGAGACTGCCTTTAGTAGAGAGTGCTGTCTTGGAAGGATAAGGCAAAGGGAATGGGTTTCATACAGCTATTAAGGAGTAGAAATGGAGAGGTGAGGTGTGTCTGACTGTATACAAAAGCTACGGTCCATGGCAGACTTCGGACTTCAGTATGGCTGGCCGTACCTGGGGTGAGGGAATCAGCAATACAGTGCATCGTAGAAATCATAGAAACATCATCTTTGCTGGGTTAAAAATATTAGTTGGATGCATATTTATTTTACAGAATTTTTCTCAGGGAGATACACTTTTATCTCTTCAAAGTAGTTTTTCTAGGTTGTTTCCAATAAAAAGTCATAAAGTTTAGGTAAGATGTTTATATTCTTTATTTCTTTAGACAATATCATGTATCTTAGGATATGCTTTGTATTATTTATGTCTAAATTAACATTCAGGATCCATAACTTTTATGACCCTTAATATTGCTAATTAAAGAAATACTTGTTGAAAATGTCCTCTAATTTAGGTCATTTTGCAGTCCTTTCCAAAGTGTTTTAAAAGAATGAAATATTAATGAAAAATGCCCTGAAAGAAAATATTAATGTTTATGAATGAGTACTAACCTGATATTTTAAAGGTCATGCCAGTACATTCCAGTGCTTTCACAGTCCTTCCAAAGCTGGTGTAATTTCTTTGAGAGACCTGTGAGAAGACTGAATGTTCCCCCCCGGTGGGAGACTTTCTCTTCTGTGTACTGTCATTCATACTACAGCTTGGTTTTGCCTTGTAGATGTATTACAATGTGTTATAATTATTTGGTTTCAAAGTTAACTCCATCTGTGTCTGCAAAGCATTGACTCTGAATGCAAGGTTAACAATAAAAGTACAGTACTTTGAAAATATAGTAATTGCTTTTAACTGAGAAATACATATTTTTTGTACACGGTGAATAAGAGCTGTGTAGCTCAATTTATACTTGACCTGAAAGGTCCTAGAATTGTAAAATCCTCCCAGTCTACTTTATAATATATATATCTATATATCTATATCTATCTATATATATATCTCCTAGTCTGTTTAAAATAAAATATAAATTGCCATTTGGATAGCCAAGATTAATTTTTCTAAAACAAGATTCTATTCAAATGTAAAGTCAGTCACAATTAACATAGGGTTTAAATCTTTTTAAAATACAGTAGCTTGATATTCAGCATAAAAGAAGGAATATGTGACTGAAATCTAATTATTCATAAAGACTAGATTACTGTTTAAAAGGGAACAAAAGAATAGAATGTTATAACAATTTGGGAAAGGTACTGCTCTTAAACTTGTATAGTTGCTGACCATAGAGGTGAAATACAAGAAACTTTGCTTTTCAATGATAATTGTCCATTTCCTCCGAAAATTCAAGCCTTCTATGTTCAAATCTGTAACAGTTATCAGTATAATGTTATTTACTGAATACTTTGGTTTCTTACAAAGATAGATACATTCAGTGGAAAAATTACTGATACCCCCTGGTCATTTAGACTCCTACATTCAAAGAACCTGTGTTTCTTCTTTATACTCATAATTAAAAAAAAAAAAATTTTTTAAAGATTTTATTTATTTGACAGAGATAAACACAGCTAGAGAGGGAACACAAGCAGGGGCTCTCACTGCTTAGAGAGGGAGAAGCAGGCTTCCTGCCAAGCAGGGAGCCTAATGTGGGACTCGATCCAGGGTCTCCAGGATCATGACCTGAGCTGAAGGCAGTCAGCTTAACCAACTGAGCCACCCAGGTGCCCCTATATTCTTTATTTTTTTGGCCTTGTTTTGATGTTTTAAAAGTATTGCTTGATGGTGGGGTGCCTGAGTGGCTCATTTGATTAAGGATCTGATTCTTATCTTGGTTCTAGTCTTGATCTCAGGGTCCTAAGTTCAAGCCTCATGTTGAGCCCCGTGCTGGGTGTAGAGCCACTGACGTCGTTGTCATCGTCGTCATCGTCGTCTTCTCCTTCTTCCTTCTTCCTTCTTCCTTCCTTCTTCCTTCTTTCTTCTACTATTGCTTGGTGAGTTAAGAATTAACAATTCAGTTTTTATCTTGGCATTCCCTGTTGTCTCTATACATAAAAAAGTACTTAACTACAGTTGACCTTTGAGCAACACATATTTGAGTTGTGTGTGTCTACTTATACACAGCTGTTTTCTCTTAGAATTTCTCAACATTTTCTATAGCTTTCTTTATTGTAAGAATACAGTATATAATACATATGCAACATGTTAATCCACTGATTATGTTATAGGTGAGACCTCTGGTCAACACTAGGTTATTAGTATCTAAGTTTTTGGAGAGTCAAAAGTTGATACATTGATTTTCCACTGTGCTGGGGGAATTAGCATCCCTAACATAGCCACATTGCTCAAGGATCAACTGTATATATAAGGCCTTAATACAGAGGTAGATGAAATAATATTGGCAATAGAAGGAAGTTTTAAGTTTTATGATTCAAAAAATCTTGTAAAATAAAATTCAACTTTATAATCCATATTGGCCATGGATGTCTAGGTTTTTTGTTATGGAGTAATCAGTATATATAAGAAGGGAAGAGGTGTAGTTTTCATATGTTAAACATCTTTTATATGTTGAAATTCATAAAAGATAAACTCATGAGGGTTAAACCCACTGAGGTCACTTGGAGTGCCTTTGTGGAGTTAAAAAGAAAGTAGGCTCATCTAAACGGAAGTCCAATAGAACTTTGTACAGGAAATGTTCTTTGTGCTTTCAGTACTCAAAACATGTGACCAGTCAGCACTCGAATGGTGCTTAATATGACTAAGGAATGGAATTTAGACTTAAATCCACATGTCACTAGAGGCTTCCCTTTCGGACAATGGTTTTACAAATGAGAGACTCATGTGATATTCTGGGTGCACTTGTTTTGAGGCTTTGCATTCTTGAGTCTCTATAGGCATGGGGCTCTCTCTACCCTGTTACAGATTTCTGGGGAGGTGCACGGAGTATTATGTTGTTGTGGAACTGTAATATGGGACTCGAGATAAGGGTGTTTGTTAAATGGTGTTGAATAGTAAAAAGAACAGGGAAATTAAAGCATGAAATAAAATGCATGAGATGGTATACTGCTCATTTTTCAGTATAGGGGATGTAGTATTTTGAGTGTTTTTACACACTTCTCTTTTGGAAAACTAGTAGAGGTACAAGAGCTTTTCGCTGTCTTCAAATTACTGAGATTCCATTTGGAGATAAATGTCTAACACATCATAGAGAAAATGATACCACCAACTCTTACCTAATTAAATCTTTGTGTGGTATGGATAAAATGCAACAGTAGCAGAGGATGTATTAATCTACTAATGCAACAAGAATTCTCAGGTGCTGTGCTAAGTATCACAGTAATGAGACATATAGGGGAGAGATCTAGAAAATATGTAATAAACAGAAGATATGACTTCAGTTAAGATAAAATAAGGGACCGAGAGTAATGGAAAGAGGGCTTTTAGATGCAAACTGGTCAGAGAATTTTCTTTGAGGTGGTAAATTTTAAGAGCTTAAGAAGTCAAGGAATTAGTTAAGAGAGGCTCAGGCTTTGGTGCAAGGCCTGAACCACCCCCTGGTCAGCTGAGATCCTGAGGTGGGGAAGCAGTGAGGCAGGAGGGTAGAGAGAGGGAAGTGGAGTCCCAGAGGCCATGGAGCCATCAGAGAGTTGGGCAGGGAGAGGTCAAGAGAGGCCTTAAGGTGATTTGGGAGAGAGATAAGATTTTGAGTCCTAAATAAGTGTGAGTCTGTTAATGAGTTTTACACAGGAAATGACCTATTTTTACATTTACCTGTTAAAAGGAACTGCTTTGGGGAGAATGGATTAAAGGGAGGAAAGAGTGGACAGGGAGATCAGAAAGGAGACTATTGGAGTGATGAGCATTGCCTGGATGAGGATTATAGTAGTGGCAGGGCAAGGAGTTGGGTGGATTTTGCAGACAAATTGGAGGTAGAAACTGTAGGACATGTTGATAGATTGGATGTGGGGTGTGAATGAGAAGGAGGAATCAAGAATGACACCTAGGTTGTGTGACCTGAGCAAATAAGCAGGTAATAATGCCATTAACTTGGATAGGGGAAGATGGTTTTGTTACTGGTTTCATGCATTTTGGAAAAAAATGAAATATCTGTTTCAACCATGTTAAGTTTGGTATGTTTGAGTTTCACAGTTTGAGATAGCAAACAACTAGATAATATAACCTGGAGCTCTGTGGAGAAGAGAATATAGAGCTACTTACCTATTGTTTATATGTAGACTGCACAAAAAGACCTGACAATAGTTGAGAATTCAGGTAGGACAGGGAGGGGTGTGTGTGTGTGTGCGCGCAAAGATATAAAAGAAGGCCCAGAACAAGCCTGGAAATCTCCAGCATTATCCATGTTCTAAAAAGGGAAGAGAAATCAGGAAAAGAGTTGGAGGAGTGGTCATTTGAGAGTAGGAGAACCCTAAAAGACTGATTTCCCAAGAGGGAGACTGTTTCAATAGGGAGAGTGACAAACCACACAGAATGTTCCTGAGACCTGGTACGAGATATTACTGTCAGAATTGGCAAGAGGAGGGTGGTTGGTGACCTTTGAGAAAAGCAATTTTGTGGCGTCTGGGTGGCAGAAGCCAGATTAAGTGAGATGGAATAAATGGACGGTGAAGAACTCCTGACCATTTCTTGTGATGAAACTGAGACATTTTCCTATAAGAAAAGACAGATGTGCATTAACTAGAGGGATATCTGGGCCAGGTGGGTAAAACCCAGTAAGCGAACGGAGAAGCTTCAATTAATGGGAGTTCAAAGAAGAAGGACACTTGAATTGGCTCTTGGAAGATGAAATAGTTTCGTTTGCAGCTGAGTGAATGTAGCAATGAACTTGATAGAATCAGGAGCAGTTGATAGACTTAATAATGAAGTTTATGGAACAAGTGCTGGGCAGCAAGTACTTCGGGTGAAAAAAGGTGATGGAAGACCTGTAATATAATGATTTCTTTTCCCCCATACATTTGTGGTCAAATTAGTCAATTTAAAAGGAATAATTCATTTAATGCTTTCCTGAAGTAATGATTTTTTGATTTGATACTAAGAAACCCCCTTACTCATATTTCATACATTCCCAATGACTGCTTTTTCTATAATATTTTAACAGTAGACTTAAGTTTTGATCAGAGCACATGCTAGGATTTGTTATTTTACCTCTGTATTTCTCTTACTTTTTTCAACTAAAGATCAAGTGCTCATGTTTCTTATATTGGTTTGATTTGTTTTTCATCACTGCAGTTCATCTGGTTTTCTTTTCATTTTATTTTGAACACTTTTCTAGACATTTTATACCTTTCAATATGTTAGAGTTAAAAAGTAACCAGGAGAATATACTTAGTTTATTCTACTGTTTCGTCTAATATTAGAAGTGCGAATAAGTGACTGGTTTTAAATATATAATTCCTTTAAAAGTCAGTTCCTAGAAAATGCACATATTAATGACTGTATTTTGAAGTTTGGTAGATTTTTATTTTTATTTTTTATTTTATTTTTTATTTTTTAAAGATTTTATTTATTTGACAGAGAGAAACACAGCCAGAGAGGGAACACAAGCAGGGGGAGTGAGAGAGGGAGAAGCAGGCTTCCCGCCTAGCAGGGAGCCTGATGTGGGGCTCCATCCCAGGTCTCCGGGATCGTGACCTAAGCCGAAGGCAGTCGCTTAACCAACCGAGCCACCCAGGCACCCCAAGTTTGGTAGATTTTTAAATGAGAACATTATTTGGTTGCTGAACTTCTGAATTCCCTGTCTGGCTGTATAATTTAGTGTAATCTTTGTGGATGGGCTGTTGGGTGGGGTGTGGGTGTATGTTTGTTTTGCCCTACAGGGCATGTTAATTGCTTTGTACCCCCCTCCCCACCCCATTCATTTTAAGTATTTAGTCACCTTGCTAAGAGTAGGTGAAAATGAAAGCTAAAATAAGCTATAATTATATTCAGCATTGGTGATATATTACTCTGACAGAGGAATGTAAATTGGATTTGGATATTACATAGTATTAAAGCTGACCTTCTAAGGTTAAGGTATAAAATTTGTTACTTTGTCACATGTGACCAGTGATATTTTTTTCCCCTTTCAGAATGTTTTTATATTGATTTTTAGCAAAATAACTTTCTGTTTCCCTAAACCTTTATGTAAATTATTCTTTGGGGTAATTAATTATATTTCTTATTATGAAAAAAGTTTATTATAGGAAAATAGGTAATACACAAAAGCAGAATGAAGGGAAAAAAGTATAATATCACCTACTTAGAAAGGCATTGTAACTTCGTGGGTGGAAGTGCGTTTCTACTGAGGATGTATTGGTTCCAAATACCAATGCTATTGGTTTTTGGAAAAATTGGCTAAAGCAGGGAATGATAAATGATTCACATATATCCTAAACATTCTTTGGATTCAAAAGATTAAAAATCCATTTTTTCCCCCTCTAGACTTTTGATGTGGAGGTCAGGGTAGTGTCTACTCTATTTCTTAGTAGAAATAGATGTGGAGGCCAGACTTTGCCTACTCTACTTCTTAGAGTAGACATAGGATTATACTTACCACATCCGTGATGCATTATCTTCTTCATATTGGTATTTTAAGGTGGAAGAGAAATGTAGAGACTCTTGCAGAGTATAGAATATAGGATTCTTAAAAAGTCATTCTGCTGACCTCTCTCAGTAATACACACTTGTGTCTACATCTACTTCTAGGGTACTTTTTAAAATGTCACTGAAAAAACTTTTTCAAAGCCTAAGCCTTAGTTTTCATAGAAATAACTATTTTTACAGTGATTTCCAGTGATGTAATTTTAATTAAATTATCTAATTTGGGTCATTAGTACAACTGGCAAAAATAGACTTGGAAACAAACCTCACCTCCCATTGGTTCCAGTGGAGGTTCCTTGAGTAACGAGGCAGTCCTCCTCCTCCCTGCCAGGGAGCTACTGTGGAGGCCAGCTGGGGAGCGCAGACTCCTACTCATGTCCAGCAATAACAAGAAATTTCTTCCTGGGTCATCAGGTGGCTAAGTTAAGTTTATTTCTACCTTCTGCTCAAGTCATGATCCCAGGGTCCTGGGGCCGAGCTCCATGTCGGCTCCCTGTTCAGGGGGGATCGGCTTCTCTCTCTCTGCTGCTCCCCATGCTTGGATTCTCTCTCTAATAAATAAATAAAATCTTAAAAAAAAAAATAAAGAAAGGAAGGAAGAAACCTCATCCTAAGACGTGAATGGAGGCTGATTGGAGAACATGGACCTCTCTTGTCACCTGGCAGCATTGAGGTGATACTTGTTCTCCATCCACTGGAGCAGTATCGTAGGATGCAAGCTAAAAATAAATAAGAGATTGAAATAAAATCTGAAGTATCATAACATAATTAAGTTTCCAAGTTTCAGTATAAATACATGTCTTACTAGATCACAAACTGAATGCAAAAAGAACATTATTAATAGATACCAACATGGAGTTGACAGAGATATTTGAATATTCTTTTCTAAAAAGATTTTATTTTCTTTAGAGACAGTGAGCGAGAAGAAGGAGTGGAAGGAGAGGGGCAAGCGGACTGTGGTCTGAGCAGGGAATCCAGTGCAGGCCTTGATCTCACAACCCAGAAATCATGATCTGAACTGGAACCAAGGGTCCGATGCTTAACTGTCTGAGCTACCCATCCTGAGTTATGTGAATATTCTAATAAGGATGCTTAAAGGAGCCATCATAAAGGTGTTTTAATGAACAATTATGAATATACTGGGAGAAAAAGAATAATCTCAGCAAATATGTAGAAGAAACTTTATTCTTTTTTAAAGCTCAAATGGAAATTTTAGAATTGAAAAATACAGTAACTGAAATGAAAAACTTACTGGAAGAATGAAACAACAAAATGTAGGGGTGAGAGAATTGGTGAACCGCAGTATAGAATAATAGAAATTACCCAGTCTGAACAGAGAGAATATTAAAAAACAAAACTTCAGTGACTTGTGGTGCTATAACCAAAGATTTAACATTTTGTTACCCAAATCCTAGGATTTGAGAGGGCAGGATAAAAAAGTATATGAGGAAATAATAGTTAAATATTTTCTAAATTTGGCAGAAGCCTACAGACTCAGGAAATCAAATGAACTATAAATAGGATGAACCCAAAGAAATCATATTAACACATATCCTAGTCAAACTTCTGACAACTGAAAACAGAAAAAAATCTTGAAAGTAGCAAGAGATGCCACTTTAGTTATGGGGATAACTAATGGAATGGCACTGGGTTTCTCATCAGAAACCATGGAGACCCAAAGCATGTAGTAAAGCAGTTTTTAAAGAAAGCAAGGAACAGTCCACTCAGAATCTTAAATGCTGTAAAAGTATCCTTCAGGAATGAAGGGGAAATCAAGACATAATCAGATGAAGGAAAACAAAGGGAATCTGTGGCCGGAAAACTCACACTAAAAGAATGGCTAAAAAGCATTTTTTAAATGAAGGAAGCAATAAAAGAAAGCATTCTTGAAATATTGGGAAGAAGTGTGCAGTGTCAGTAAAAATAAGCTTAAGTATATTTTTCTTGAATTTTCTAAATTTGGTAGAAGCAAAAATTATATCCATTTGATCTATGTAGAAGAAATATGTAAAAAACTATAAATGGGGAAGGTAGAGGTGCATAAAGGGAGATGTGTTAGCTTGGACTGCCATAACAAAAAAGCTGCAGACTGGGGGGCTTAAACAGAAACTTATTTTCTCACAGTTCTGGAGGCTGGAAGCCTTAAGGTCATGGTAACGTGCCAGCAGGGTTGGTTTTTTATGTGACCTCTTTCTTTGGTTTGCAGATGGCTGCTGTATTCTAGTGTCCTTGCATGGCTTTTGCTCTGTGGGTGTGCAATCCTGGTGTCTCTTCCTTCCTCTTACAAGGACAGTTGTCCTAATGCATTAGGGCTCTATCCTTATGATCTCATTTAACCTTAATTATCTCTGTAAAGGCCTTACTTCCAAATATAGTCACGTTGTGGGTTTGGGCTTCAGCATGTAAATTTTGAGGGATACTGTTTGGTTCATAACAGGAGGGAAAGTTTGTACAGTTCACTCAAGCTTGTAAAGTGAAGATGCCAGTAAACTTTGATATATTATAATGTATCTAGAGTGACCTCTAGAAAAGCTCTATGAGCTATACATAAAAAATGTGATAAATCAAAAAAAGACATCCTAAAACATGTTTTAGTCAACCACAAGAAGATAGGGAAAAGAAAATGAACAAACGGAATGAACAGTATCCAAAATAGAAATACTAGAGTGAAACTGTAACATGTCAATAATTACATTAAGTGTAAATGGTTATGCCAGCTAAAGGAGATAGGTGGAGTAGATGAAAAAACATCACCTGATTACATGGTTTCTATCAGAAATTCACTTGAAATATATTGATATTGATGGAAAGTAAAAATATAGTAAGACAAACATTAATCAAAAGGCATTTGTGGCTATTTTAATATCCTGTGGTATAGACCTCAAAGAAAAAGATGTATTTTCATGAGTCAGTCCATCAAAAGACCCATGCTAAGTGTATACATCAAACCTCAGATGTGCACAGTATATGAAGCAACAATACTAGAATTGAAAGGAATAGATAAGCACACAGATAGATTTGGAGACTTCACAACTCAGTTCACAATCAGTAGATTGTGAAGATAAAAGAACTCAACACTACTCTCAAATAAAAGAACATAATGTGTAATTATAGACCATCCCATCTAATGGCAGAGTGTATACACATTCTTAAAACATACCAACATAGACCATATCCTGGGTCACAAAGTCAAGCTCATCAAATTTAAAAGAATTGAAATCCTACCAAATGTGTTCTTCTACCAAAAGACTCAAAGTAGAAATCGATTAACAGAAAGATAACAGGAAGATATCCAAACATTTGAAAAGTAGATAACACACTTATATATAATCCTTGACTCAAAGAAAAACTCTCAAGGGAAATAAAAAAAAATACACTGAAGTTAATGAAAATACCACCTTTCAGAACTTATGGCGCACACATCTAAAGTCATACTGAGAAGAACATCTGTGGCACTTAATACCTACATTAGGTAGAGAAAGAGAAAAAGGGCTCAAGTCAATAATTTTATTTTTTTCATTTTTATTTTTTTAAAGATTATTATTTATTTGACAGAGAGAAACACAGCTAGAGAGGGAACACAAGCAGGGGGAGTGAGGGAGGGAGAAGGAGGGTTCCCGCTGAACAGGGAGCCTGATGCGGGGCTTGATCCCAGGATTCTGAGATCATGACCTGAGCCGAAGGCAGTCACTTAACCAAATGAGCCACCCAGGTGCCCCTCAAGTCAATAATTTTAGTTAACCCCTTAATCTAAAAAACAAAACACCCCACCAAAATCCAAAATAAATAGGAAATAATAAAGAGTAGAAATCAATTAAATTGAAAACTAACAATAGAGGAAATCAAACAAGGATGTAGTTTCTTTGGAAAGATGAATAAAACTGCTAAACTTTTATTGATGAAAAAAATAAATGGCCAGGATCAGCAATAAAATTGAGTCTCGATCTGGGGTCACCAGAGTAGTCAGGCAGGCTACAAACTTTAAACATAAATTGGACAACTTACTTGAAAACCAGTTCTTCAAAAAGCAAAGTACTGCAACACACCCAATAGGGAAAAGAAAATTTGAGTTGTCCTCTACTAAGGAAATTAAATAATGATTTTAAGACTCCCTAAAAGAACTTCAAGTATAGATGACTTCCCTGGAGAAGTCTACCAAAGACTTAAGGAAAAATTAATATCAATTCTACACAGTCTCATCCAGAAAATACAAGAGCAGGGAACAACAATTTATTTTATGAAGCTGGTACTGCTAGCAAAACCAAGTAAAGACTATGATAAAACAAAACCCCAAACCCCAGATTTACAAACTAATGTCTTTCATGGATGTGAGCATGAAAATCTTCATCATAATGCACTTTATCAACAAGGTAAAGAAGAAACATCATATATTAATAGATTCAGACAAAGCTTTGACAAAACTGAACACTTATTTCTGATAAAACTGGGGAAAAATAGAAATGTTACGGATGGAGTTGTATCCCCCAGAAAAAAATTTTTAAGTTTTGATGCCTTAGAATGCAACCTTAATTGAAAACTGGGTCATTGCAGTTTTAATAAGATGAGGTTATAAAGGAATTGAGTAGGCTCTTAATTTATGTCCTTTGAAGAAGAGAGAAACAAAGTGCCATGTGGTGAGAGGTATGGAAATCCTGGATTAGCCATTATTTCCCGAACTTAGGAAGAAGCAAGGAAAGGTTTTACCCATAGTGGCAGAAGAGGTCTGGCCCTACTGACTTTGGGCTTCTGGCCTCTAGAACTATGAGAATAAACTTCTCTTTTTAGTTTTCTACTTTGTGGTACTTTGTTATAGCTACTCAAGGAAACTAATACAGAGGAAGATTTTCTCCCCTTGGTAATATGAATCTACAAAAATTCTAAAGCTAACATTAAATGTGAAAGACTCAACAATTTCTCCCTCAGGCTGGGAACAAGGTAAGGATGGTTTGCTCTTGCCATGCTTGTTCAGCACAGTGCTGGAAGTTCTAACCAGAGCAATGAAGCACAAACAAAATGAACAAAAACATTTAAGTCAGAGAGGAAGGAATATTAATTGTCCTTATTTGTAGATGACATGGTTGTTTATGTAAGAAGTTGAAAGAATCTCCAAAACATAGAACTAATCAGTAAGTAGAGTAACAGTATAGGATTCAAGATAAAAATCAATTGTATTTTGCAGTATGCCAAAGTTTTATAGATTTCTTGTACAACAGTGTGGTACAGCTGATGATACTGTTCTGTATACTTAAATATTAAGAGGAAATTAGTTTTTCACCTGAAAAAAATATATTGCTTTTACTCACAATGAACTTTTGCAAAACTGCGTTTACTATTGCTTTCCCCTAACACCAACCCCTGGCGCGCGCGCGCGTGCGTGTGTGTGTGTATACTATAAAAAGAATAAAACTGGTATATGTCTAACAAATCATGTGGAGGACTTATGGTCCTCCAAAATCACCAAATCAAAATGAAGAGAATTGAAGTTCCAAATAAATGGATAAATAGACGAGATCTTGTGTTCTTGATGTTCGCTTGATTGGGTTATTAGCAAAATTCAATTCCTTGTAGTTCTGAGACTGACATTCCTTTTTTCTTGGTGGCTGTCATGTGAGGGTTGTTTCAGTGCTAGAGCCCCCTCCCCCCCGCCCAGTTTCTTGCCTCCTATTCCCCTTCCTCAGTCTTTAAACCTATAAAGGCAGGGTGAGTCCTTTTGATGCTTTTACCTCTCTCTTCTTCCTCCATTTTATCTCTTTATTCTCACTGGGAGTTGTTTCCAACTTCAGTGAACAAGGTAATTGGATTCACCTGGACAATTTAAGATAATCTATTTTAAAATATTCTGATTAGTTGCCTCAGTTTCCTTTTTTGCTTTATCAGATAACCATAGCTTCTGGTGTTAGGCCACGGCCATCTTTCTGGGGGTAGGGGTGAGATTACTCTACCTACCACATAGGCCTAATGCCCATGACATTGTATAGAATTTTTTCCAGAGGCTCTTTCCTACCTTTTGGGTTTTATCTGGTACAGCCACCTCTTGCAGTCAACACAGGCACATCTTTCATATTTAATATGTTTGCATGTATTCCCTCTGCCTCAGAAAGTGCGCTTTCTCTGATTTCTCCTTCAAGACTCAGGTCAGAACTCAGGGGCTCTTTTCCTGGGAGAGGCAGCCCCTTCTGCTGTTCCCTGCACTATGATTATAATACTTATCACATTATGGGCATAATTTAGCTCAACATTTGTTTCAACTACTAGTCTGTGATCCTTTCAAGGACAGGGAACATGTTTTATTCAGTTTTGTATTTTTCATACCTACCGCAGTCTTGGGCACGCAGTGAGCCCTTCCGAAAGGCTGTGAGTGGCTTTGTTAATGAACATTTGTTTTAGTGGTAATGAAACATCACCCTTTGAGTGGCAGTCAATCAAGTCCTACATTGTGATAAGGACAGGGCCTCTAGATTCATCATCCTTGGTTCAGTATGGATAAGTACCTGTTCAAAATCAGAATTGATGTTTTGGCATGAAGGCTGAGACAGGCTCTGTGCAAATGCAGGGGAGGTGTCCCCACTTTGTACCTTTTTCTACATCTATAAAGTAAGGCTGTGAGCCTGAGCCTGGGCACCAGCAGATCTGGATGCTATTTCTAAGTGACCTTAAACCTCTCTCTCTGTGTTCTTTACCTTAAATAGAGAAATGGAAGGAGGTTCAATTTTAAGACTCTTATTGAGTGCTTATTCTGTTCCAGGTGCTAGGGAATTTAAAGGCCAATTAGAAATGGCCCCTACCTTTCTGGTATGTGTAACTGATCAGGCTGCCCTTAGGATGTGGTAGGTTTATTCCAGCTCTGAGGATCTCTGATGCATTTGCGTTTCTCTTCCTTGGAGCACACTTGGGAAGATAGAGGGTAACTAACTGTAGTCTGTGGAAAACCTACAGGGGTAGTGTTCCTTTGGCCAGGAAGTTAATCTGAGATGGATGATTGCCTCCTCTGCTCAATGAGGTGACTGTATTTGCTTCATAAAGCCAACGATACTTAGGAAACCACTTTGCATACCTTTGATTTCATCCTGAGGAAGCAATAACTGAATTTCAAAGCCCAAGCAGCTTTGAACATTTATTTAAAGATGGTTTGAACATTTAATCCTAGAGACCTGCTCTCCTTCTCTTTTTTTTTTTTCTCCCCTTCTGTTACCTCTTCACCTCTTCTTTGCTCCTGCATTGAGCCCCCTGCTAGGAAAGTGCTAAATGGCAATATACTTAGATTTTTTTTTTGAAGCAATTAAAAGAGAAGAGTTTGATATTTCCTGTTATAGAATTTTAAGAGGTAGATTTTGTGTTAAATTAGTACTTAGCACTTTACTTTGTGCTGTTTTAAAGCAATTTTTTCCCAATACAAATGACATACTAATCTCTATGTCATTTCTATTCATGAAGAAGAAACATTTGCATGGTGCTCATTCATCCATGAATGCAGTTTGTAGTTAAACCACATAATGCCTGATGGTACTCTGCTGACGGGTACAGAAGAAATAGAGCAGATTTTGTTTTCTGAAGATTGATCATTTATAGATCAGTTGATAATTTTTTTTCTCCAGGTTGCTTCTTACGTTGATGATAAGAAAATTTTTACTTTTGTAAGAAGTTATGGATTTCAATGAACCTCTGTCAGTACTGCAGACCTACCTACTCAATATCAGTTTTTATCTTGAACATCTTTTCCAGAAAAGATAAGAAGTAATATTGGTCCCTCGTTTTAAAAATAACATTACTGAAAATAGTAAGGGTAGAGCAAAGGTTTGAGAGAATGAATTTGTGAGTGACAACTTTTTAGTACAACTCCATGCTGGCCTTGCAGATTTTTAAGAAAACAGGGGACCTTTTTATGCCCATCTAATTGGTGTTTTAATATTACTTTTCAATAAGTACTTTTACCAGCTTTTTACATTTAAATATTATAGTATTTCTTTGTTATTAAGCATCTTTGCTTCCTACCTTGTGCCCTGTCTTACTTTGCTTGTTTTTGGTGTTTTATGAAATGTATAATCTGGCTTTCATTAGGTTATTACCATTCTCTCTGATTTTATTGAGGATTCCTACCATGAGTTCGTAGATTGTAGTACAAAATAATTTGGTATAATGCCTCTTTACATTCAATTTATTAAGTTTATTTTATAGAGAATTAGTTTATATGTAATATGCATGAGTGGATATAAGTTTTATTTTAATGACTTGCAGTCTGTAGTGCAGAAGAGTTACTTGGTGGGTCCAGAAATAGTTGATCTGAGAACTTCTGTGGGTCCCCCTATTCTGGTTATAATTCTTATATTCAGGGTGATAAACAAAACAAAACAAAATGGATATGTTCTATTAATTACTCAGACCACAAGACTTAACTTGATTTATTTGGTTTGATAGTCTTCCTAACTTTTATGGTAGGCTTCAACATAAGCATATTAAGTGAAACAAAGTCTTTTGTTATATTAACATAATTTAAAAATATTATTATATTAACACTAATTAAAAATATGCCTTATTTTATAAGGCATATTTAGGAATAGTGACTTTATTTTCCACAACGATTGAAGGAGATGGCACTATGAATAATCCTAAATCATATTAGCTTTAGAATATCTTCGTGGATACACTTGGTATGTAGAGATTGTTAAGAATTCACTTCAAGTAAAATACTAATGTCCTGCTGTGGCTTCCTAACACAGGAGGGCCTGATGAACAGAATCTCTCCTCATGTCTGTGTCAGCTCAAGTAACACTCTCAAACTACCTTTTTTTTTTTTTTTTTTTTTTTAAGATCTTATTTATCCACTCAGAGGATGAGAGAGAGAGAGAGAGCAGGGGAAGGGGCAGAGGGAGAGGGAGAGAGTAACTTAAGCAGACTCCGTGCAGAGCCCAACACAGGGCTCTATCTCATGACCCTTACTTAGATCATGATCTGAACTGAAATCAAGAGCGATACTTAACAGCTTGAGCCACCCAGGTGCCCCTCTCAAATTACTCTTTTATGTGTTTGATTTCAAGTCTCCTAAGAAAAAATACAGAATAGGATGTCAACAAGGTAAACAGTTAAGTGGTTGCTATAGGTGTTTCTATGAAACATGAAAGCGAGATTTGAAATGCCTACAGGTAAGCTGTGTGTTGCTGATAGTGGAGAGTAAATACCACTTTTGAAGTAGCATCCTGGTTTCAAAACACTGACTTCTATTTAAGTTGCTTTTCTTACCTTTACTATAATAGTGATCTTTAGGTTTTTCCTTTATAGGAGAGAATCAGTGTGTTTATTGCTTAAGTACATTCTTGATTTACTTATGCCCTGGCTTTCGTGGGACAGGGAAGAGATGAGTAAAATAATTGATAAATCTGCCAATCTAAATGGCAAATTGCATGTTTTCTTTGGTGGTGGGGGGATCAGATTCTGAACATTTATAGGTAAGTAAGCTGTATTCACAAGTGTAGAAATGAAGATGAATTTTTAAAAATTATTTTTTTCATTTAAAAGTATTGTTTGGTTTTTATTGTTGTCATGGGAAATACCATATTGTGTCTTAAGAAAATAGTATTATATACTGGTATGTGACTTAAACATGTTCTTCATATTTAAGAATAGCTTTTAATTACTGGATGAAATTTTGCCCTTCAAGTTCCATTTTTCAAGGGTGACACAAAAAATCATACATAGAAACATATACACAAAGAAATAAACCGTTACATATCCTATCTTTTCCTTCCTCACTCCTTTTCAGGGACAGAATATATACTTTATTGTTCAAGGCTTCCTAAATTGCTACTGAAAAAAATGTATTAATATCCATTAAGGTAGTTTTTTTATAATCAACATGAGCTGTTGACTTTTGGTGGTGATGTCCTAATTATATTACAGTACTGTGATTATAACAGTTGAATATATTCATTTATAAATAATGATGAAGTTCTTTAAAAAAAAAAATCAAACTTTGAAACTTGGGAAATTAGCATTTGTAGAATGCACATCAGTGGTTTGAGAAATTTTCCTAAGACCTCTCTTTCGCTATCTTGAATTTTTTTTCAGCAATCTTTATGTAGATCTGATTCTTATCTCTTTTTCTTTTTAATTAAAAATTTTTTTAAGGACTTTTTATTTGTCAGAGTGAGTGGTAGGCAGAGGGAGCAGCAGACTCCCCACTGAGCAGGGAGCCGAATGTGGGCCTTGGTGCCAGGACCCTGGGATCATGACCTGAGCTGAAGGCAGAAGTTTCACTGACTGAGCCACCTAGGTTTCCCTGAATCTTCCCTCTTTAAGTCTTGCCTGATTTCTGCTCTGGTGAAAATTCTAAAGTGAGACTTATCCAGTGGTATCCCGGTAAATGCTTAACAGCCAGTTCTCTGGATGGGAGGAGAGGCTCTCATTGATAGCATTCGCTGATTTCTGTGGGGTAGTACTTCCAACATGGCAGATTTTAGTACTAACATGTCACTGGACACAGAGAATGGAAGTGATGGGCACAGTTAGCTCTCATGAGCTGGTTTATCCAAGTAAGATGATGAGTCATGATTGATTTTGTGCCTGGTGTTATTCTTGTATTTACGATTAGCACATAACAAGGGTAAAATATATGTGATTATACAGCATTATTGTGGTATTCCAAACTAGAATACTTACCATGTGTAACTGCTTTTATTTCTGTTTATCAGTTGGGTGGAAAGCTTTGGACACGAGGGGCTTGGATTATTACTGGACATTTTGGAAAGACTGATCACTGGCAAAACGTAAGTATATTCATTTTTATTTTCAGGGAAGCTACATTTGTGTGTCCAATTTTAATTCCAATACTGATTTTTTTATGACATTGCAGACAAGAAAAGATTGTAAAGAAGAATCAGCATAAAGTCATACAGTGTCTAAAGGCTTTGATGAATACACAGGTATGTACATATATATATTTGTTCTTCACCAGTTTTTAGAGAATTTTATGAAATAGAGTTGTGTATTACAGAATTTGCACTAGAGATGTACTGCTTTGATAAGCTGTTGAGTACATAGAGGACAAAATATTGAATTGCATTGACTTCTAGTTTTGTATCAAATCAATCATCTCTCAACAGGAAAAACTTGGGAACTGAGTAGATCCTCTCCTGATGCTTAAATCCTCCTGTGCACGTTAATCCTCCCTTTCTACTCTTTTTCCTTCCCCTCTCTCCTACTCCTTTCCTTCTCAAAGTAGAGCCTGAATAAGTTTTGAAATTATACATGATGATCAAACATGGTCTGCATTAATACTACCAAAGAATCAAGTTGGAAAGACAGTTTTTTATAGTCAAGGAACTTAAATTTGCAAAGGAATTAACATGAACTGATAGGAAACAGGTCCCAGAAATGGCGCTGTGATGCTTAATTTAAGTAATATTGAGACCAAAGGTAATAGGGCGGGTCTGCAGAGCTTGCATGTGTGAAGAGGATACGTTAGAAGAGAGAAATACTTGAAGCTCCTAACTGAAGTTAGATGTATCTGACAGTATTTCCTTTTTTAAATAGAATTTATACTGTTAATTGCAGAAATTAGCTCTATCCCATGCCATGTCTTTAGCTTCAACATCTAAACATATCTACCTCATGATGGGTGCAGTAATGATAGGTATTTTAGTTGCCATTAGACAGCAGGAGAGGAATTTTACCTATGGTGTAGGATGTTTTGTGTTTTAGAGTAAAACCGTCTGTATATTTCTGATTAATTTTTAATGTTTTCACATTTTAAAAATAAGCCTTTAGAGAACTAAATATTTAAGTACTGGTACTTAAATTATTAACATTCATATTTCTTTTTTTTTTTTTTTTTTTTACCAAATGTAGCACAAACTTTTATTTTCTGATTATTTTTGTCTTATTTGTGTTTCAGCATTTTCTTGAGCTGAGTTTTGTTTTTAGCCAAAGAAATATTTTTTTACCTCCCTGCCTTCTCTAATCAGATAAGATTTTCAAGGAGACTAATGTAGAAGTCTGCTCTATGTTGTTATATATTCAAATATATTCTACATTTGAACTCATTAGTCTGTAAGAATTAGATTCCGGGTATCGTGAATGATCTTGTGGATCATTCTTTGAATTTGAGGAAACTATAATTAAAGAGAGGTGAGTTGATTTATATAGAGGATCATAATCCTGCGTGGTTTGCGACTGAATTGGAGAGTGAGTAAACTTTATGTATTTAAGTTCCAGTTGATGTAGTGTGTTCTCTAGACTGCTTCTGCTGATAGTTTGTATTTGTGGAGCTAGACTACATTGTCGTTTGTGTTGATTGCTATCAGCTGTACTAATACGAATAAAAAGTTGAACTTAGGATTGTAATGTCTGAATTCTAAAATTAATATATGAAATACTTTTTCAATAAAGACCCCCAAGATTGGTTGATGATTTTTCATTTATCTCACTGTGTAGTATTTATAGGAGTTCATTGAATGATGAAAGAATACAGGTTTTAAGAGAACAGTGGTACCTTATTAGGTACTAGTATTCGATTATTAATATAATGAACAAATTTTAGGAACAAGTGAAAGTGAATTTCATATAATAAACTGGACTAAATAATATTTTCTAAATGGAAGAAAACTTTGAATGTTAGGGGGAAACAAAAGTTAGAAGTTAAATATATTTGAATTAAAAAATAATTAGAAGAAGAGCTTCATCTCCATTCTTTTTGGTTAACTTTTTGTGTGTTACTTTAAGGTGTGCACCTGCAGCAAAGGTGCTTTGCTCCTGAAGCCAACCCTCTTACCAGTACCTGCATTCTCTTTGCTCCTGGGATTAACTCACTGTAGGGAGTTATTCAGCATCAGTATTCATGTCTTGTTGATTATCCTCCACAGGGATTTAGGGTCTTCCCCTTCTCCCACCTAACACTCTTGCTTGAAATTCCATCTATTAGGTAATAATAGGTCTCAGGTAGAATGCAAATGGAACCTGGCTTTAGTCTTTGGTTTAGAACGCATGAGTTTTCATATAAACCCGGGTGGGTCCTTGACATTCAGTACAGAGACATCCTTTAGACCTTCCAAAATTTGTCACTGCCTCTAACCTTGTAATAGGCTTCATTTAATGCACTTTAGATGCTAGCACTGGTAAGTTGATGATTTCTCTCAGAGTCAACATTTTTTGTTTGGTTTTGCTTTGTTTGTTTGTTTGTTTTTAATAACTTGAACAAGAATAATTTTGTTCAAGTAGGCAGCAATTCTGTCTGCAGTTCTAGGTGCTCAGTAGTGCCAAGCTGGCCTCATTCCAGCCTTAAAATGAGCACTACGTGTGTTTATGTTAGCAAAGTCAGAATACTGTTGATGATGGAGCTTTTGGGGATGAGGGGGTGCTAGTCAAAGCTATGAAATCCTAGAATGCTCGTTTTCTGCTCTTCCCACGTTAAAGGCTTAGAACTGGTGGGCTTCTCAGAGAAGGTAGGGAGTATCACCTGGAGAAAATTGGTGTGCCTTGCCTTGAGTGGTTAGAAGAGCCACAGGATTCTGATTCCAGAGAGCAGGCATTGGTTAAGGACGTCCAGGGGGTGGGAAATGAAGGGGGACATGCTCTACTCCGTCCTCAGGCTTCTGAGGACAGAGCCAGCCCTTTGGTATTTTGTAATCATTGATCATTGACTCTTTGACTTGGATCTAAGTGGTACTTTCTTTGCTTCTGACAATTCCCTGGAATGATTATTAAAGAATGCTGTGGTCCTTGGCCCCATGCCTGCTTTCTCTTTTTTTGTTCACAATTGTGAGACAGCTGTGGGCATCACAAAAGCGATCACTTCCTGGCTGGTTTTGCTGTCTATTTGTAAACTTTTTTCCTATCACCAGTAGGAGGGAGAAGTCTCTCCAGAAACATATCCTGGGGCCCTTGGCCCCTGTGCCTATGCTGCTTCCTTTGTACCTATGTTCCTTAGATAGCTGTTTAAAGCAGATGTGTTATTTCAGCACAATGTAAGGGCGTCATTATATATATGACATCTGCGAGATTAGAAAATTATAAATAAGATTTCATACAGAATTGGGTTTAATTTTATTATAGATTGAACTTTGATACTTATATCTAGTGTTAATTTTGGGTTAAGCCGTTCATAGGTCTGTAATTGGGATTACGGTCCTTTTTTGTGCTCAATAGTAATTCTAATCAACCAATTTCTCACTCTTTAGAAGGATCCTTGGGGATGCGTGGAAGATAAATCGTATCGTTTTATTGCTTCTATTTGTCCTCTGTTCTTTGATACTTATCTTCCATAGATTGTAAGTGGGCCCTAAGAGTTGTATACATCCTTAAGTCAAAACACAAAGTCATTAACATGACTCTTTATCTTCTAATTGGATGTGACATCCTAGTGGTAGCAAACAAACTTTATCCTTATCCACCATTATCCCATTTATAGAATGTATTTACAACTGCATTGTCTTTCTGATGCTAAAATATCATTCTGATTAGAATACCTGTGCTCCTCATGGCAGTTTCTATATGGTATCTGCCCAAATCCTCTTTCAGTTTGTGCCCATCTTGGGATGTCAGTGTTACTCTCTAGGTCTGCACTGTTGTTATGGTTATAACAGGTGGCTGTGGAGCCCCTGAAGTGTGACTTGTCTGAATGGAGATGTGGGGTGAATAGAAAATAGACACTGGATTTTGAATATTTAGGAAGGGGAAAAAAGTAAAATAATCACTGAAAGTTGTATTCTAATTTTGTTGAAGTGATTATATTTTAGATATATTGGATTAATTTCATTAAATTTTACTTTTGGCTTGGAAACTTGACATTGCACCTGTGGGATAGAATTGATCTGTATGTTTCCTTGTGATCATGTGTCCCTTACCCATCTTCCTTCCCAAGAAAGCTCCTCACATGTCCTCAGCATCTGATTAAAAAATGGACTGTTAATTTTGTG
Organism: Spilogale gracilis; assembly: GCA_004023965.1. Classification (NCBI taxonomy): domain Eukaryota; kingdom Metazoa; phylum Chordata; class Mammalia; order Carnivora; family Mephitidae; genus Spilogale; species Spilogale gracilis. The sequence continues at coordinate 13,227 of PITA01020083.1, read as the reverse complement.
TGTTTCTGTTGGGAAATCTCTATTTTCCTCACAGCTTCTCCCTTTCCAGGTGGTTACCCATCTTACTTACTTAATAGTTATCAAGGATTGTAAAATTGTAAAATCACCTTTGAGAAGTTATTTAGATTTGGTTGACTCTCCTACTCCTTGATGTGGATATTTTTATGAATTTTTATTCTTTTTAAAATTTTTAGGATGTTATATATTTTCTGGCTTTTACTAAGTGTAAAAATATATTATCCTATCAACTTTTTCAATAATGATGTTTCTCTAGGGTGTTGTTTTTGTTGTTGTTGTTTTTCAACAAATGGCTAATATTTAGCCTCTTATTTCCAAAATGCTTATAGTATGGCTTGGAAAGAATTATGAGTGAAGAGAGGAGTCTTTCTCTGTTGGCCAAAGCCATCCATCCTGAACACCCAAGTATGATGACAGATGTGGTGAAACTCCTGTCTGCGGTATGCATTGTAGGAGAGGAAAGCATGTAAGTCTTCTCAGCTCATTTCTCTAATATTATGTGACAGTGTAATTTGATTTACTTAATGTTTTTGTTATTCTATTTTTAGACAGGAATTTATTATTAATAAGTGAATACTACTTAAGCAGCTGATTTAGATTCAAAATTGCCTGAACAGAAATGATTGCGTAATAGATTTTTCAGTCAATATAGTAGTTATAGGCTAACGTGTTTCTATGAAAAACTGATTTCTTTATTATATTTATTTTAAACTGTTCTGAATTCAAACCCTAAATAAAAAGTCTCAATGAAGACTTAAAAGAAATATACAAATGGATTCTGTTTCTTATGTATTTTTGTTTTTCAGATAGAGTTAACTCAAACTCGTGCATATTCTCTTATAAAAGCAAACATCATACTATTTGAAAATCTGTCTGTAACACAGATTTGAAAAGTGCTGTATGGAATAATAGTATTTGACTGGTTGAGGGTACAGAGTCTTTGACCATAAAGTACATCCTGAAATTTTAAACTTTAAAGCATTATCCACACATGTTAGGGTTGTAACTAAAAGGCCATGTTAAAAGATGCCATACATGTTAAAAGATAATTATAAAGATAAACCTTTTTCTTTTTTAAAGGTTGGGGTACATCTTACAGGAAGCATTTAAAATAATTTTTTTTTATTAAATAAATAAAATTTATTTTAAATGCTTTTTCAAAAGGCTAAAGATAAAGACACTTGGGATGAGCACTAGGTGTTACATGTAAGGGATGAATCACTAAATTCTACTCCTGAATCTGATCATGATCATGCTGTATGTTAACTAATTAGAATTTAAATAAAAATTTGCAACAAAAAACAAAGAGGATTAAGACAGTAAAAAACGGAACAACTAACGGAACAAAGAGAAATAGCCCTTTCATAAAGGCTGGGCAGAGCCCTGTAAGTGGAACCTTCTTTAGGCTTTGAAAATTGTCCTTGGGGTGACCTTGGCAGGAGCTGGAGGGTGTCGGGGTGCCCGGTGTGGCCTGGCTGGAGAGTTTGCGGGCACTACTCAGGCCCTGCCCTCTGTCTGCACACGTAGCTACAACGCATCCGGGGATGAGGACGTCCCCAGAAGCAGCCCCAGCACGGGAAGCCAGGCACAGCTTTAGCATGTTTCTGTTCCCATTTTCAAAGAACCCTATTCATTTTATTGCAGAACCCTAAGAGGTTACTTAACGCTGACACACAGGATGCTTCTGTGCTCCCTCTCTTCCTAGTCCATCCTCCCCCTCCTCCCTCTTTCCCCTCCTGTTCCTCCTTTCTTCTCTTTCCCCTCTCCTTCCTTCCTTCCTTCCTTCCTTCCTTCCTTCCTTCCTTCCTTCCTTCCTTCCTTCCTTATTGCTTACTTTCTCCTTTTTTTCCTTTTCTTGTCCCTCTGCTTTCCCTCATCTTTACCCTTTTTTTCCTCTTCTTTTTTTCACTTCCTTCTTCCTCTACCTCCATGTTTATAATTTCTGTCTTTTTTAAAGATTTTTTATTTACTTATATGACACAGAGAGAGATCACAAGTAGGCAGAGAGGCAGGCAGAAAGAGAGGAGGAAGCAGGCTCCCTGCTTAGCAGAGAGCCCGACTTGGGCCTCGATCCCAGGACCCTGAGATTATGACCTGAGCTGAAAGCAGAGGCTTTAACCCACTGAGCCGCTCAGGTGCCCCATATTTATAAGTTCTTGACCTCATCAAAGGTTACCAACATGATGAAGATACTGTTTACAGACTACCTGTTTGTGTCTGCGAACTGAGTTTCTACAGTATGCTAGGTCATGTTAACACATTGTTCTTGAAAGGAGTAGCAAGTGCAATTCTTGTATTGACTATAAATCCTTACTACTATGTATTTTTGGCTCCCAGACTTCTTTATACTCAAAAGGAAGGAGAGTGTAGTGATTAAGAATGCCGAGACTGTGCTCGCCACACAGACTGTCTGATTTCACATCCTTGCTCCATTTAGGAGATGTGAAACCTCAGAAAAAATGCTTAACTCCCCCCCTCCCCCCGTTTTCTAATCCATAATAGGGATAATAAAACCTACTTCACAGAACTATATACAATAAAAAGAGTCAATATTTGTAAACCAGTTTAAATAGTGCCTGATGTGTAGAAAGCACTTTATAAGTGTTTGATAAATAACCCTCATCATAGGGTTTTTCAGAATAAATGAATAAAAGCATGTAGCTAGTACTTGATACATGCTATGTACTCAGCTTTTAAAATGTTGCCGCTTGCTTAGGAGTAGTGATTCTAGAGTTCAGTTGATCAAGCAATTGTATTAAGGCATTTGGATTACTTGCTGTTTGCAATTTAATTAATTTCAAAATTTCTGATAGCCTTGAAGAGGTTTTAGAAGCTTTAACATCAGCTGGAGAAGAAAGAAAAATTGACAGATTTTCACCTATTGTGGAAGGTCTCCGGCACGATTCAGTTCAACTACAAGTAGGTTTCATGTATAATCCTACATACTATTTTGTGACTGTTAGCTCACTGCTTATAGTCAAGTATGAAACCCTGCATGTTGTCTAATATTTTATAATATTTCAAATAATGTATAGAATTCTAATAATGTATCTTACAGTTGTAACTTGGCGTAAACCTATTGTTATTTTCCTAGGTTACTTTCCTAGAATCTGACTTGCTATAGAGCTCTGTAAAATATTTATAGTTATAGTCCATAAATTGTTTATTCTTGGTTAGTCTCAGTTGATTATTATAGATCTTAAGAAGTTTGGGCGATTAAGTGAATTATGGCTTTTCATGAACTTATTAGTTTTTATATTGGAAAAGTTAAGACTTTACATAAATAATAGACCAAGATACCCTAAGATTTTCAAAGATATTTAAATATTAAATTCTCTTAGGCAGTCACTTTCAGACTTAACCATTATATTGTCCAGGCTGTATAATTAATATTCATTTAATTTCTCCTTTTTTTAAAGAAGAGTTTTTTATTGCTGCATTAATAGCAATAATTATAATTATTACTAATAACCTGAGTATTTTTAAGGAAATAATTGATACCTGACTCCCACCTCCCAGTATTTTTTAAAAATTTAATTGGTGCAACTTGACTGTTGAAATTTTTAAAGATTCTCAGATGATTTTTAACATGCAGCAGCGGTCAAAAACAAAGATGTACTAATAGCTATACATTTATTTCACAATTAATAAAAAGTTTTTTCTTTTTAAGGATATTTATTTGAAAGAGAGATAGCAAGAGAACACAGGTGGGGAGAAGAGGGAGAAGCAAACTCCCTGCTGAGCGGGGGGTCCAACCTGGAGCATGATCCCAGGACTTCTAGGATCATGGCCTGAGCCAAAGGCAGACGCTTAACTGACTGAGCCACCTAGGTGCCCCTAAAAAGTTACAGTTTTAAATTTTAAAGTTCTAGGTAGCTTGACCTTTGTATTGTTTCTCATTGTGGTAGGAATAGAAAAAAACAAATTTCCATGTTAAATTAAAAAAAAAGATGGTATTTGATGAGTAGTCAGAAAATCATAGGGATGGTCAAACGAATAAATTTCTTGTGGCATTTCTAATACTGGTATTTGTGACTGTGTCCTTTCTGATGGCAGTGTTTGTGAGTGGCCAGGGCACTTGGCTCTGTGACTCTGGATTGTGCCCCAGACCACTTCTATGCTTCAGTTCTCTCACTTGTAAGAGAAGGATAATATTTATCACTACCTCATTGTGGATGTGAGGTTTACATAGATTATGCAATTAAAATGCCTAGTTTATTTGCCATAAATGTTGAGTAAATGTTAGCCTTAGAAAGTAATTTTGTTAAATTAAAAACAAAGTCAGTGGAGAATGGAGATTGAAGGGGATCTTCCTTTTTCAGAAATATTTGCTGTGTTGATATTAAAATTGTTTTGTAACTACAACTCAGCAGTTACGCTCATGAACATAACCCAGATGAACGAAATACAGGTTCACACACAAACCCATACACATATTGTTCTAGCAACTTTATATTTCTTCGGCTCAAACTGGGAACAATCCAGATGTTCTTCAATGGGTGAATGGTTAAACTGTGGACACCCATACCACGGAATACTTAGTATCGAAAAAGAATGAACTAACGATACATACATCTTACATGAATCTCCAGGGAATTACCTTGATTGAAATATGCCAGTCCTAAAGGGTTACACACTGGATGGTTCCATTTGTATAGTAGTCTTGAAAAACCGAGTTTAGAGATGGAGAACAGTTTATTGGTTGTCACAGGTTTGGGGTAGGGTCTGAGAAAGTGTTGGGTATGGCCATAAGTAAATGGCAGCAGGGTTGTGTGTGGTGAAACAGTTTTGTGTGTTGATTGTGGTGATGGTGGCTAATCTGTACGTACAGTGAAATTGCACAGAACCCTCCTTGCACACACAAATGAGTGTAAGGCTGCCTACACTCAATAAGCTGTTATCTGTTGTACCAGTTTCAATTTCCTGGTTTTAGTGTTACATTATAATTATGCAAGATGTTACCGTGGGGCAGAATTGTGCAAGGAATAACCAAGACCTACCTGTAAGTTTTTTCCTTTTTGCAACTTTCTGTGTATTTACAATTATAAAGGGTTAAAAAAAAATCTTGGTAAAAATGAGGTCTCAATTTACAGCAATGTTTTGGTCACTCAGCATTTTAAAGCTCTGAAGATGGGTACCTGGGTGGCTTTTGGTTAGGTATCTGCCTTTGGTTACCTTGGGTCATGATCCCAGGGTTCTGGGGTCGAGCTCTGCACTGCGCTCCCTGCTCAGTTCCTCTTCTTTCTCTCCTTCTTCTTCTCCCCTCTGCTTGTGCTCTCTCTCTCAAATAAATAGATAAATCTTAAAGCTCTGAGGAAAGGAGTAAAGAATGTCTTCTTAAGAACAAAGCCATGTTTCATCTAGATAAATAAGATGATTGACTCATTAATTGAAGGGTGATGATTACAACTATAAATTATTGGTAACTTGCATATTAAATTTGTTTTGGCTACCAAACATTGAGGTAAACTTGGCTAACCTTGTAGAATTAGAATTGATTACCATGTGAACCTGAAGGCAAACTACATGTATCAAAAATAGTCCTGCGTATGTTTATTCATTTCTATTGTGGGCAGTTACTCTCAGTTTATTGAAGGTGGTACCCTATGGAAAACAGATGTCTATAAAATTCTCTGAAAGAGCATGGCCAGTTAAAATTTGAGAATGAATTATTAGTTTATAGAAGATACTAGGACTTGAAGACATTAAAATATATTTAAAGATTTGATATAATTTTGAAATGATTCCTTTTTTTAACCGCCCTATTGGGATAAAATTCATATATCATAAAAGTTACCCCTGGAAAGTGGACAGTTCTGTATTTCTGTATAATTAGAGTTGTGCAGTCTTCTCCATAGTCAAGAACATTCTCATTACCCCTAAAAGAATCTTCTCACCCCCTCTCCCAACCCCTTCACTATCACCTTGTAATACCCTCATCCCTTCTAGCTCTAGGCAGCTGCCAATCTATTATCTCTATAGATTTTCATATTCTGGATTTTTGATAAAATAATTTGTGATCTTTTCTGACTAGTGCTCTCACTTAATATTTTCAGTGTTCATTCATGTTGAAATATGTATCACAACTTCATTTTTTCCCTCACCAAATATTAGGCTATTGTATGGATAAGCCACATTGTTTATCAGTTAGTTGTCAATTGGTGGAAATGTGGGTTGTTTCTACTTTTTGTCTTTGGATAATGGTACCTGTGAATATTGATGGAGACTTTTTTTTTTTCCCCCAATGATTGCCTGTTTGCCATATTTAGTGTTAAGGGAATAAGGATGGGGCCATGGCTAGCCAGCAGCATCTCCCTGGGATAGTTGTTGAGGTCAACCATTTGACTCAGTTCTTGAAAAATTTTACGAAGACATGGGTGGCTGATTATATTTGCTCTTTTGAATCTAATTGCCTTAGTTGTGAGTAATTATATTTTCTTTTATGTTTAGTTATTTTTTTAAAGTTTAATTTTTATTAAGTGAAAGTTCATTTTAGCTTTATTTTTTCATTTTTTTGATAAGTTCAGATTAAATTTCTATGCTTTTGATTATGAATAAATGATGGGAAGAATTTTTTAGAATTTTTTATTTTCGTACTCAACCTTTTTATTCTGGGTTTTTACTCTTGAAGGAAGGTTTCTCATTACCTACCTACCAAGCCTAAGCTAGCAGGTGGAAAGCTTAAGTTAGGAGTTAAAGGTACTGTTTTCCAGATAGCTACCTTAGGGAGTTGAGCGGTGGTGGGGAAGTAAGTAGTTTGTCTTTTCTGGGACTGCTGGTTGTTCTCTGTTTTCTTTAAAAAGATTAAGCAACTCTTTTCTTCAGGTGTTTCTGAATTTTCTGTAAGTAAAATATATTTTAGAGCTAACTGGTTTTCAATTTTCCTATAAAGCTGTTGCTTTAAGTGGCCATTTTATACCATTACCTTTTAATTTGCATTTATTGAAATGTACTAGTCTGGCTGATACTAGCAAATCGCCAAATTAAAAATAAAGCTTGTTTATTGCTGAATAAAATGGAAACCTATTATTTGCTTTTAAATTGGAGGAAATGGAAGATAGTAAAATAAAGAAAATTCTCATTTTTTTATTGTAAACTGTAACAAAGTACTTTTTCAAGGAGGATTGCTAGTTTTTTTTGAGTCTAATAATACTAATAATAATGAAGATAATGTTTCTGTTAGAATTGAGCATCCTTTCATTACTCCCACTTATATGATATAGTAAGACAGCTTAAAAAAAAATGAGTGCCAGAAATAACTTAATATTATTTTCAGGCCTTAGAGAGTCTTACCTACCAGGAAAGGGAGTACTAATATAAATATTAGACTTTAATATATACTAATCTTCTCAAGTGTATCAGAGAGGGGTTTTCAGATTCAAGGAGCATAATCCACTGTGGGTAACGGAAGCAGGAAATGATACTAGGTATCTTAACAGAATTTTTGGCAGGCCCAGGGAACTCCTTGTGGATGATAGTGGCCAGAAGTAATGTAGAAGAAATGCCAGACACATCTAGGAATGTTCTAAGGCAAATGCCACGCCCAACATTATACGCAGGTCAGCTCTGACACTAGGACACATGGCTGTGTTTCTACTGCAGCAGCAAATCTTGCTCTTGTGGCCCTGTCTGGATATGTGGGATTGTCCCCTCATGTTGGCTCAGTCTTCTTTACTACAAGAGAGTCGGAAGTATGGGCGAGGTAGTCTAGTTTCAACCACATGTTGAATTAATCTGTTATTTTCATTTCTTTCCTTTTATTTTTCTTTTCTTTGTGTGTCTTGTCTCTTCTTCTTAGAGCCACCCTTTGCCAAAGTATTGAACATGAGCTAGATTCTAAAGAGTTTGTCCAAACCCTTGCTATTGGTCATGGGACTGTTTCAGTTTGGTAGATTTTTGTCAGGAAAGGAATCAGAGTGTGGGAATCCTAAAGTTTTTTTTGGGTGGATGTTTACTTTTTTGTGCATTTGTTCTCAGACCTGTGGTGACAGCATGTTATATTTTCCCTCTGGTGTCTTCCTCTCAGTCTTCTTGAACTCTTGGGGGAAATGTCAAGAACATGATTTTTATGTTACTTGTATATTAGGGTCTTAGTCTGCTGTAGCTTTATGGGTGCCATGAGAAGGCATGAATCCCTGGGTCAACAACAAAGGACTTCATTACTCATAGCAACAGTAGTGGTTTGAGGACAGCTTTGTATCAGTCCCAGTTTCCGGTTCCAATGGGCTGTGCTTCAGGAGAGAAAACCTGAGTCTGGAGAATTCAACTCTTACATCATGGGCAGCACTTATCTGACCAATGCAGGCGATGATGAAATCAGTTCAGTTTATCTCAGAGTATTTAATTAAGGCTATTGGTCAGCAAGACTCCAAGTAGCAGGTTGAGGCCAACTTACAGTATGGACCCACAGACCATCAGGGTCTAACTTAGAATACCAGAAGGCTTTCTTCTTAATTTTTCCTATTTCTTTCTACTCTGCCTGAGGTAGTCAGGTACAGAATGATGTGTTGCCGCGGGGGGCCAGCCTCAGCAGAGATGTGGGTCCCGAACCGCGGGATGTCTGGCGGGCGAAATAATGACTTGGACACGGAAATCTGATGCAAGCTGACAGACCCAAGGTCAGTCAGGAGAGATCTATGAAGCAGGCTCAGGCTCACGCTCTGGCTTTTTAGCATTGGCTTTCTAGCTCTAGCTCTCTAGCTCTGGCTTTGGCCCTCTTGCTTTGCTTCTGTCTCTTCTTCTGTCTCTCTTGCTGTTTACCGGCTCTCTTGCTGTCTCCTCGCAGGCTCTCTTGCTGCCTCTGCCTCTGTCTCTCTTGACTGTCATTTTATTATTCCCAAGTGAGGAAGTTGGGTGGTACAGTTAAATCTTTAACTGCTTTTGCACCCACCCTAGAGACAGAATTAGTATTGTTACTGCAGGGTACAGTGATTGCTTAAACTCACAGAAGTTGAGACCATTGAGGCACAGGGATCAAGAAATACAGATAAGAGATACAGAGATATGATTACTGGGAGGAGGATTAAATGGAACTATACATCTTGAATAAGCACACAAAGGACATATTGCCCTGACCCACAGGGTATGTGGCTTTCCAGATTCTAGGCGGGGATAGCCCAGAAGGGCTTTCATTCACATTCACGGGTACCTCCACCAAAGTTTCCGGTGGCTTGGGCATGCCTTGGGCATGGCGGGAGAGGCAGATCACGCACCATCCCCGACAATGATGTATTAGTGATTGCGAAGACTTCCCCTGGTTCAGCAAGAAGGAAATCTTGGGCAATTCTTTTATCCGTAACAACCTTGGCTAGTAAGTTGAAGCTGAGTGCTTTCCAGGACTAGTGTGGTATCATTGATAACTTCAACTAAAATCAGGGACAGATATCTTACTCCCTTTTCTCATTGGGTGACTCCCATGATGGAGATACATGCTTGCGGGGTACATGTATATAGTTAATTTTTTTCTGCAGCACCAATGGTAGCTCATGGCTGTCTGAGGACCACGTGGTGTAGCGCTCGTGTTTGTTTAGATGCTGGAACATATCTTAGGATCGGCTCTGAGGTGAAAGGCAGCGTTTTGGAGAGAGAAGCAAGTTAACATCTGGCTTCTTCATAACATATATAGTCGTGAAGGTGTACATGGTGCTTCTGGAAGGCAAGTATTGTTTGTAGTTATTGGGGTCCCTCGACTGGGACCTTTATCAAACAGGCGGCTCCTGGGTAACAGTGCTTTCAGTGTGGCCTCCCAACTGACTGATAAACTTTAGGATTCTCAGTTCAGGATAAAATTGGGTCCAGTCCTTGCTTTTGGAGCATCTGAAGATTTGGTGGTGAGGCCAGGTGTGCTATAGGAGAGCAACTCTGAGCTTAGAAAACCTGAATCTTTTATAGTTGGTTGTAATTATACCTGCCTTTTGCTCCAAGGAGATAATTATCTTTATTATAGTGGACATGAAGCATGCCTATCTATTTGCTGTTCAAACATCCTTGAAAAGAACAACCAGAAGATGGCCCACCAGTACCTCTACTTGCAGTGCACACCGAAATCTAAGAGACTCAGGGTGGTTTGTCCAGTGGTGGGGAGCAGACCAGCAGACCTTCTCCTGTCAGCCTCTTGACTTTGCCTTCAGGCTGATCCTCTTGGTGTTTTTTTCCTTTATATTCATTAGATCTTGATATAGGTTGAATACAATGAAACCTTCTTTCATTTTCGTTCATGTGATACTACGAGTATTTTCTCTACCTTAATTACTGACAAAAGGGATGCAGGACAGGGTGGTAGGTGATAACCTTACAGGATTCAGTGGACAGGGATGATTGGTATGCCTTTCTAGGATTCTCATGGTGGCTACTGCTGTACCCTAGAAAGTATTTTTTAAAGAGACAAAAGGCGGAGCTATCATCTAATTCTTGGATATCTCTAGAATTGTTTATTAGAGGAATATCAAATTTCAAACACATTCAGACACCTGGCATGCATACGGTCTTGACAAAGATCTCATGGTTACATATTAAGGTACATAAGGTGTTCACATGTAGAGAACAGGAAGAAAAAGTGAAAGTGTCCTGCTGAATGTGAAGTTGCATTTATAATACTTATGAATCAGACAACTTGAAAATGATATTCTTGCTGAAACTTGCTTTGTAGAACAAGTCTGTGTTAATCTGGGTCTTTAGAGAAGCAAGAGATTTAGTATGCATGGCACTAGGGGGAAGCCTACTAGAGGGCCTATAGAGGGCTGGGGGAGTGGGGGAGATGGCCAGCTCACTGCATACTTGATGCCAGGTGAAGGAGAGAAGGAAGGAGGGTTGAGGGAAGTGCCTTAGGCTTATGTGCACTTCCAGGAGAACTTGGCAGATTTGTTGAGGGAATCCTCAAGCCAAAGCCCCTTGTGTTCCATTTTAGTATTCTCGCTGTATGTTCAGACATTGGCTGGGAAAAGCCCGTGGGAAGTTGTGGCCTCAGCTCACCTGTTGTGATGGATTTCACAGGGTAGCAGCTGGGGCTGGGTCATTGGTCCTTTATACGACCTGCAGTCAGAGATGGAGAATTGCATTCCCGTGGCTGCTACAAAGACAGCTTTTCTTTGAAAAGAAAACCCAAAACCAAACCAAACCAAACCAAAAAAATCAAACCAAAACCTCTTAAATTTCTGTATTTCATTGAGCTCAGTAACAGAATAGATATTTGTAAAATTGACTGGGTCACATTTTCTTATGTCTTAGTAAGTAGGAAAAATTATCTTAATGGAGTTATAGTCACTGTACTTTGAAATTTGTTACTGGGCAATAATTGAGAAATAGGACATTGAAACAAATACTAGGTTAAAATGACTTTTTTCTAAAAAAAAAAATTATTATTGCTACTCTTTCTTTTTGTTTTCTATACCCCTTAAATGCTCAAAATATTCCCAGGCTTAATTTTGCTTGAAACCAAATGAAGGTTTTACTACAATGAATTTTTAGTCATATCTTAATGTACTATTTCTTTTTGTTTCAAATATCTCCACTGACCCCCTCCTTCCAAATTATTAACCAAGGTTATTTTCAATTTCAAGTAATTTGCCCTCACGTTTTATGAAGAACCATATAAAGAATAGAGATAGTAGAAAGTTTTTATATTTAGGACCAGTGCTGGGGCATCCCAGAAGGATGCGGAAATCAGTTTGTTTTCATTTCGCTCTGTTTTGACTACTTCTATTGATGTTTACATCAGTAGGATTAATATATCAATAGAAAGCAAAATGCTAAATGTATTGAAATGGACTGGTAAATAATAAGCTACTAAACTAAGATGCTAGGGAAACACAGTGGAAAATAGTCTAATGTGAACACATACTGTCTCAGCACACATCTAAGTATAAATTGGTGGTGAAAATTTTTGTCTAGACCATTTTTGACTATGTGACCAATTTTCTAAGTTTACATAATAAATTTCTTTCACTTATGCTACAGTAGATCACCAGAAAGATAAACTTATCTCATGCTTCAAAGGTAACTGCATGGAGTTTCATTATTAAGCCGTCAATTAATTAATTATTCAGGGATTGCTGTGCATTGACTTATACAAGAGCTATACAGAAGTACATTCCTGCCTGGGACACCTGGGTGGCTCAGTCGGTTAAGCATCTATCTGCCTTTGGCTCAGGTCATGATCCCACAATCCTGGGATCAAAGTCCACATCTGGTTTGGTTCCCTGCTCAGCTCCCTGTGCAGCTGCTCAGCAGGGAGCCTGCTTCTCCCTCTCCCTTTGCCCTTCCCCCGCTTGTGTTTTCTCTCTCTCTCTGTTAAATAAATAAACAAACAAATAAATAAAATCTTTTTTTTTTTTTTAAAGGTACACTCCTGCTCTTAAGAAGTTTATTTTTGGGAATCTAAAACTAGCTAATGTTTCATAAGTAAAATGCAATGGGAGGAGTGCCAGCAAAATTCATGGGACTACACGGAAGAAATGAGTGCTGTCTCAGTGGGGAGTGTGTGAATAAATATTTAAAAATCCATTTGTTTTTCCAATATTCCCGTTCATATAAATTATAGCTTTTTGAATCCTATGCTTTACTTCTCCATGTTTGTATGGGAACTTTGCAGTTACCTTGCAGTCTGATTTGATTTGTTCTCTTACTGTGTTGATCATTTGCAGAATACTCAATTGGAAGTCTAAATAAAATTAGAAAGAACTTTACATCTGCTGATCTACTTTACTGTTTCTGTGCTTGTCTGCATGATGTAGTCTGGTTGTTTTTATTCTAATTAACGTATGTGCTTTTTAAATTCTTTGGAGTTTCTTTGCACTAGTGGAAAACTGTTTCTCTGTAAGCATCATTTACTCATTTTAACTTGATAAATAGGAAATTTGATTGTGCAAAGAGAAACAGATGATTTCTGCTATGGCGTAGGGAAGATGAATAGCAGTTAAAGCTGTATCTCCCGGGCCCAGATAATAATTATTCACAGATTCCGATAGAATGTTTATGTAAGTACTTGACTGGTACTTGTTTATGATGTGAATTTAGCTTATAAAGCTGATACATTTTTGGCATTGTATGGTCATCATTTTACTTGTAAAAACATCTCCTTGTGTTCAGGATGAACATGTTGACCAAAGTGTGAGCTTGCTTTCTTTCTTTTCTTTTCTTTCTTTCTTTCTTTCTTTCTTTCTTTCTTTCTTTCTTTCTTTCTTTCTTTCTTTCTTTCTTTCTTTCTTTCTT
>PITA01020082.1:0-35861 GCA_004023965.1 Spilogale gracilis | reverse complement strand
TGATGGTGATGATGGTGATAGTGATGGTGGTGATGATGGTGATAGTGATGGTGGTGATGATGGTGATGGCAATGATGGTGGTCAATGATGGTGATAATGATGATGGTGATGATGGTGGTGATGGTGATGATGATAATGGTGATGGTGGTGATGATGGTGATAGTGATGGTGGTGATGGTGATGATGGTGATGGCAATGATAGTGGTGATCATGGTGATGCTGGTGACAGTGATGGTGGTGATAATGATGGAGAATATCCCAGCCACGGGTAACTGAATTTATCTCCTCGTGAATATTCAGTTAAGCCACATCGCTGGTGTGGAGCCACAGCAGAGAGGATGGTATCATGCCCTGTCATTATTTTGGGCTGTCAGGATGGGTGCATTTATTGGCAGAGGTGAGGTTGAGACAAGTTTGACAGGAAAAGAGCAGGGAACTCCTGTGGTACATGAGCTGAAAGCCAGACAGAAATTCAAGGTGATTCATTTGTCTAAAAAGCAATGTCCTGTCAAGCTCTTGATATTCTTTGATTTTTTGGAAGCTAAAAAGGCAAAGGGGGGAAATGCTGGTGCTGTGGGGAATACTAAAGCAGAGATGCATCATTTTTCTTCCACTGGAACTACCTAAGCATTTATTGTACACAACTCTTAGCTAAACTGGAATAGACCACCCATCTCCATAGGAGTAGACATTATAATGGCTTCCAGAGCCCTTACCGCTCATCTTCCCCATGCTAGTGCGCATCTACTAGTGTCATCCCACACCAGGCCCCAGGGATATAGGGATGGAGGAGGCCCCATGGCAGAGGGAAGAGGGACCCCATGCACTGGGGTCAGGCCGGTTCACATTCTCAGATCCACCGCTTACAAACTGTGCGACTTTGGATAAGTTGTTTATGAGCGCTCCTTTGGCTTCAGTGTCCTCATCTTTAAGAATGGGGGATGGGGTGCCGGGGTGGCTCAGTGGGTTAAGTGTCTGACTCATGGTTTGGGCTAAGGTCATGATCTCAGAGTCATGGGATCAAGCTCCTTGTCGGACTTCATGCTCAGTGGGAAGGCTGCTGGAGGTTCTCTGTCTCTCTCTCTCCCTCTCCCTCTGCCCCTCTTTTTACTCGTGCGCTCTCTCTCGCTCTCTCTCTCTCCAAGATATTTGGAAAGAGAGGGGGAAGAGAGAAAGATAAGTGAAAAGAAAAGAGGGAGGGAAAGGAAAGGAAGGAAGGAAAGGAGGGAAAGTAGGAAGGAAGAAAGAAAGAAGCCAGTAAAGCCTATTTGCACAGGCTGCCTGCAAGCTGAGGGCCACTATGCGCTGGTGAGCTTGCCTGCCGGGAGCCTGACCTTTGCTGGGTGTTGAGTTGGCTGAGCTCCCTGCTCCCCTTATGGTTGGAGCTGTGGTGGCGGTGCGGTGGTTAGCTCGCATTCTCTGCCTTAACAGCCTTACCACACCTACCATGTTTGTTTTAGCTGTTTTCTTTCTAATAGGGCCACAGAACAAAGGGACTTTTGGCACTCGCATTTTCTCCTGTGTCATTGCCTTATACACACGAGCTTTCCTCAGCTGAGGATTCGGGACCCGATTCTCAGCACAGAGTCAAACCAGACCCTCTCCAACCACCGGTGTCTGTGCTGAGTGCTTCTCAGAGGCAGCCCCCTCCCCATCACCAGAACACAGCGCACCCACTTCAGGGTTAACCCAGAGCAGACCAGGGCATGTGTGCAGACCCTCTCTGGCTGGTCGTCCATCCGCCCGCCCCTCACCCGAAGCCCTGCCGCTCTGGGCCTGTGGGGGGGACTTCCCAGTGGAGTCCGGGGGAACCTTCAGATGCATTTTCCAGCCCAGGTCATCATGCTGGAAGGTAGACTCCAGCAGTTAGTGGCTTCCCTGGGCCTTGAAGCTGATGAGCCTGGTCCCGAGAGTGCATATTGGTTCAGTCACCGCACCGCAGACGATCTGCTCGGCTTTGTCACAGAGAACGACAGATCTGGCCAGAATCTGCCGCCTTTTTCAATGTTTGCGCAAATTCTATTCTCGTGCTTCTTGGACCTTTTAAAATAGAATTATAGTAATTACATTTACCTCCTGAGCTGTTCTCTCCTTTAAGTAGAGGGAAAACAAAATGGTTTATATACTTAATATAACATTTAGGAGCCCATCAG
The DNA here is from genome assembly GCA_004023965.1 of Spilogale gracilis. Lineage (NCBI taxonomy): Eukaryota > Metazoa > Chordata > Mammalia > Carnivora > Mephitidae > Spilogale > Spilogale gracilis. The sequence goes on along the minus strand of PITA01020082.1, from coordinate 33,708 downwards.
GATCATTTCACACTTTTTTTATCTGAGTGCCTTACTTTATGACACTTACATTTAATGAGTTACTCTCCATCACAAATACATTATTAATTCATACATAAAATAAATTAAAAGCAATGGAATTAAAGCTCCCTTGTTGCAGGAGCACATTGTTAGAGGCATTATATGGTATTCTTCTGCTACAGGTTTCTCTGGGAGGGAAATGGAAGAGAATCCTTTTCAGAGAACCCTTTAAATTCTCCACCAACAGAATGGGGACAGGCTTCTTAATTTTTTTTATGAATTAATATGGAGGGGATTTGGGTATTTTCAATGCTTATTAGTTGTTTTTTATGCATTTGCGTTTATGAAAGTCGGAGTGTTGAAGCGTGCAGTGTCCTTGTTCCTTGGTAAAGATGTTTTCCCCCGTGTAGGGAGCAGAGGGGATTGACAAGGCGGATAGGGACATACGTACGTATGCTTTTTATAGAATCCTTTCTGGGGGCTCTTTATAAAGGATCTTCCCTACAGAGGTGAGTTGGAGCCCCCCACCGAGGTTTCCTGACCAAACCTCCAGCTCTCAGGAGTCCTGAGCAAGCCACTGTCATCCCCTCGTGCCCTGGCAGCAAGATAGACTAGAGCCATCTAACAGCAGGGGTGAGGACTGCATGGCAAAGGTCCCTGCTTTTCTCCAGGGTGGCAGGATTGTTGCAAGGAGGGTCTCTCCAGCCAAGGGCTGTATCTCCCCGCCTCCCTTGGCATCTAAGTTGGGGCACATGACTTCTTCCCAAAGTGTTATGTATTCGTCAAGGCAGATAAAGAACAAGTGGGCATTCCCCCCCACCCCTCCTCTTCCCTGTTCCACTGGCTACATACACAAGATTCCCAGGCTCCAGAGAACGACAGAGCCACCAACAGAAGGAAAATCACCAAGTGGGGACATCCCACCTGTCTTCCAACACCATGAATCAGTACTGAACTTCTTTGCCAGGCCTCCGAATTCGAGGGGTTGACGCCACAGCCAGCGTTAGACTAAGGAATACGGGCCCCATGCTTCCAGCCCAGCCCACAGAGTCAGAGCTGATCTGAGAAATCTACATCCTTAACGACGCCTGCAGGGACAGCCTCACTACCCAGCAGCTCCCTCATGGTTCTAGGTGTATTCTGCATATACAAAAAATTTTTAAGTATTCCGGGGCAGAAAATGGAAGTTTTAGTTTACTTTTTATTAACATATAATGTATTATTTATTTCATGGGTACAGGTCTATGATTCATCAGTCTTACACAATTCATAGCATTCACCATAGCACATTCCCTCCCCAAAGTCCATCCCCCAGCCACCCCATCCTTTTCACCCCCTCCCCTCCAGAAAACCTTAGTTTGTTTCAAGAGTCTCTTATGGTTTGTCTCTCTCTCTCTCTCTCTCTCTCTCTCTCTCTCTCTCTTGTTTCCTCTTGTTTCATTTTTTCCTCTCCTATGATCCTCTGCCTTGTATCTCAAATTCCACATAGCAATGAGATCATATGATAATTGTCTTTCTCTGATTGACTTATTATTTTGCTTAGCATAATACCCTCTAGTTCCATCAATGTTGTTGCAAATGGCAAGATTTTGCTTTTTTAATGGTTGTATAATATCCCATTGTGTATATACCACATCTTCTTTATCCATTCATCTGTTGATGGACATCTGGGCTCTTTCCATAGTCTGGCTATTGTGGACATTGCTGCTATAAACATCCAGGTGCGCGTGCCCCTTCAGATCACCGCATTTGTATCTTTAGGGTAAATACCCAGTAGTGCAATTGCTGGGTCATAGGGTAGCTCTATTTTCAACTTTTGGAGGAACCTCCATACTGTTTTCCAGAGTGGCCGCACCAGCTTGCATTCCCACCAACAGCATAGAGGGTTCCCCTTTCCCCAAATCCTTGCCAACATCTGTCATTTCCTGACTTGTTAATTTTAACCATTCTGACAGGTGTGAGGTGGTATCTCACTGAGGTTTTGATTTGTGTCTCCCTGATCCCGAGTGATGTTGAGCACTTCTTCATGTGTCTGTTGGAAACAGCAGCTTATAAACACAAGGCTAGGGATTGTGTCTGTGTACTCCCCTGCTGATCCCCAGCAACGGGCTCAGTACCTGGTCCGGAGTAGACATGTAATTGATTTTGAAAGGAGGGAGGGAAGCAGGGGGATGGGAGGAAGAAGTGATCATGGGGTGATGTCGGGATTGTCATCCTCACGCTCAGGTCAACCGCTGTCATCCAGAATGATACACTGATCCTGTCCTGAAAGAGTTCTTTAATGATAAAGCAGTTTTAGAAAAAGAAATGCTTAATGATCAGACATTTTTTACGAGTCTAGTCTGAAGTTAGTAGGCTCCAGCTCAGGCAGTGGGCGGAGTGTGGGGCAGTGCTCCTCTGTGCTGTGTGATTAAAGCCAGGCCACCGGCCTCCCCCTGAACATTCACGTGGGCATTTATATTGACCGGAATTTCACGTTCTCTTAAAAATACGCCCTCACAAAGCCCCAGAGCGGAGGACCTTAGGAGATCAGTGCATTTAGGATCTTAAAAGTGTTGCACACATTTTAACCTGCTATGAATCTGAGACTTGACATCTGTTCCAATTACTGTTGCCATTTCACAAGATGCCCTAAAACGTAATGGGCCAAACCCTCTTCTTGTTAAACTCCAGGACTCTGTGGGTCAGGAATTCCAACAGAGCATCAGGGACAGCTCTCCTCTGCTGCACGATGTTGGGAGCCTCCTCTGGGTAGATTTGATGGAGGGAGTGACGTGATAGCTGGGGGCTACAATTACCTGGGCCAGCTTTCCTCCATGCCTGGCAGTTGTCACTGGCTGTCACTTGCTGCCTCAGCTGGGATGGTCAGCCTGAGCGCCTTGATGGCCTCTTTGGGTGGCTTGGACTTCTCACAACAGGGTGGCCCAGAGAAATCAGGATTGCTTTCACGGTGGCTCAGGGGTCCAGCAGTGACAAGAGGCCTCATCCCTCTCAGCACCTAGCCTCAGAAGTCATCAGTGCCGTCTCCACTATCCTCTTGCTGTCGAGGCAGCCCCGAGGCTGCGCAGTTCCAACGGAGACATAGGTCCCACCCCTCAACTGGAGGATGAAAAATCTCTGGAGAGTGAACACAAACATTGGGAGGTATTGTTGCCACCAACTTAGAAAGTACAGTCTAGCACAGCGTCTCAAGCTCTGTCGTGTGTGAGGGAGAATGGTAGGCCTGCCTCGTCAGAAGCAGGTGTTCCTGGCGATACAAGCTTGGGGTGTAGGAGACAAATGTGGTTCGGAGGAGGATTCCACAAGGGAAGCAACTGGTCCCCGAGGAACCAATCTCATCCTGACCTGGGAGAGAAGTCAGAATGCAGGTTTGTTCCAGAAGCCAGCGGACATGGACCTGGCTGGCCTTCAAGCCCATGCAGACTCAGTGGGGTCTCTGGGCCCCATGTCTGCTCACTCTCCACCCCAGGCCCCTTCCCCCAAGAAGCGTGGCCTTTATCAGTAAAGCAGAAAATACTGTCAGCCGGGATGAGAAGGCTAAAAAAGGTGGTAGCAAATGACTCAGCAGGTAGAAAACGGCTCTGGAGCTGCCAGTATGGAGGGAGACATGATGTGTTTACTTTCCAGGTATCTCCGTGATCCCTGCTTCCATACTGCTCTTTTCCCCTTCTAAGTATGTGGATTATTTTTATGCAAATAGTGTTCAAGGACGGCAGCATTCTCGGCCACTGTGAACACAGTAATTTATAACCCAAGTCACATCCCTTTATGCACTGAACTGCTGGAAGACCTAGCATTAGCAAAAAACACACATAAGACAAAAAGAGCCATATGATGAGTTAAGGCGTGAATAGAAAATTGCTCCCAGAAGCAGCAAGGAGAGCCGAGCAGAGTGTGCTTGTGGGTCTGCGAGACTGAGTACCCAGAGACCTGGGAGCTTTTGCGGGCTGCCATGTGCGTTCAAGTCAGGCCCTGGAGGTAGGGCTGGGAAGGCTGTCCTCGGACCCGGGGCGGGCTACGAGAGAGGTGACGGGCACGGTGGGACGTGGGGGGAGGGCATCGAAGGAGCAAAATCCAAAGCCGAGTCCATGAGGGTAACAGTTCACAGAGTGCAGGCACCAGCAATGGCTTCCTACAAAGCTCAAGGCTAAGTGCTTGGGGGCACTGGGTGCTAAGTGCCTAAAACAGAAAAGAGAGAGATAAGGGAAAAGAGCGATGGATTTAATCTTTGTGTGACAGGCTGGTTAGTTAGTTGCTCCGTGGGGAGACTGGTTGGCTGGTCAGTTTGTTTTGGTCAGTTGATTGGTTTCTTTGGTTTATTGGCTAGTTTTTGTTTGGGGGTTTTTAGCAAATGAATAATTTCTTCTAATAAAAAAAAAAATTCCCCGGGGAAATGCAATATGGAAGGGCTGTTCCAGGCGCAGCTGGGTGGCTCCGTCGGCGAAGCGTCTGCCTTCGGCTTAGCTCATGATCTCAGGGTCCTGGGATGGAGCCCCACGTCGGGCTCAGCGCTCAGCCGGGAGTCTGTTTCTGTCTCCCTCTGCCCTTCCCCCTGCTCATGATCTCTCTCTATGTGTATCAGTCTCAAATGAATAAATAAAATCTTAAAAAAAAAAAAAAAAGGAGAGGAGCTGTTCTGACAGTGTGCAGAAGGCACTGATCTTTCTCCCAGGCACATTTCTGTTCTTAATCAGACACAAAGGCCTGAAATGCAAGTCTGTTCCCCAGGAAGCACCACATCCCAGCCCAGAAACCAAACTGCCCTTTGCTGCCCTCCCCCGCTGCCCCTCCAGAGTCAAGCGCCCTGCTCAGAACGAAGGCCAAGTGAAAACCTCACCTGTGCAGCCCTAATAAAGACTGCCGGAGGTCTGCGAGGTTCAGGCCAGGTTTCTTCTGATAGAATCTCTTGCTTGTCCTTGTATGAAGAAGAGGAGAGAGTTGCTACTTTTCCTTTGGGTGGGTCTTCCAAAAGGCTGCTAGGAAGCCAGTGGTCACAGTGAGGAAGTCAGAATTCATGGACACCTGCTGCCTGTCACGGTCCCCTGTGTCTCCTCCTGGGACAGCTGATCCCACCCCGCTCACTGGGGTCCACGGGGTCTCTGAGATGTGCCAGCTGTGGTCGGTGCTCTTCCTGAGAGGCTCGGCCTGTCCACACACAGAGAGCCTCATCCTCCTCACCAGCTCCAAGCATGAAGACTCTCTCTTCCATTTCCGTCTTCCTCCTTGTACATTTCCAGCTTCTCCCCTGGTTGTTCCCTCTGTGTCACATGGAAGCTTCTGCCCCCTCCTGAGAAAGAAGAAATCTCTCCCTTCCTTTTCCTTCTGCCCTAGCAGGGAGGCCAGCCTGCATGTGTGCCTCACGTCACTGGCTCCTCAGCCCAGAGAGATGCCTCTCTCTGGCCTTGTGGGTCTGAGGAGATTCCTTTTGCCTTTTTCACTTCTGGTGGCACATTAGGTGGGTGTCTTGATAGGGGCCTTTTGCCCACCCCACTCCAGTACTCAGTGCCTCTTGGTGTGGAGGTTGCAGGCGCTTGGGGTCACCCATCTGGTGTGGGTTAGGGCAGCAAGTCCGTAGGAAGGGGAGATCGACCACCCTGCCCTGGCCAGCACCCCGTATTTACATTCCACTGAAAATAAAAGTGGACTCTGCAGATTATGTGGTCATCCTGAGGGGGAATAAGCACATTTGAATTTAAGTGTTCTATCCCAGTTCACAGTTCATAGGTGAACTTGACCCTTGAGCCCAGGTAGACAACTGACATCACAGGTGTCCCCAGCAGAGAGCGACTCAGGCAGACTGGGAGCTGACTGTCTCAGAGGCACCCTGAGGTGTGTTCCACAGAATGTGAGTCATCTTAGACTTCTGTGGTCAAATCAACCTTCGAAATGTCTTTTTCACTGTAGAACTTAACAGTCTTAAAGGGTTAACATGCATTGGAACCTCACAAATGGCATATAGCCTGGGTGCCTCCCAGCGTCGCCATAGAGCCCTCTCTGGGCCGCATAGGGCATGTGTGCTCTAGTGTTCGAAGAAACACAGTTTTAAAGATAATATTCAAATAATGGTTCCAAACAGACAAAGAAATTGTTGGAGTCAAAGGAGACACACTGTGTGGCAGAAGGTAAGCCTAGTGGTGGACGGAAGTGAAGCAAAGGCAAAGAGGAGGACCTGGGGAGCTGGCCCTGGCTCCCCCAGCAGAGGGAGGCTGCAGATGGGCCTGCTTAGGGCAGATTGCAGCGCCAGCAGACCACCGAGAACAGGCAAGAGCAGTGGGATTTTTCAAACTCTTGGTCTTTGGATGCCTTTTTGAGCCAAATGGAGGTCCTCTGATAGATTTACATTCTTTTTTTTTAAAATATTTTATTTATTTATTTGACACAGAGAGAGATCACAAGTAGGCAGAGAGGCAGACAGAGAGAGAGGAGGAAGCAGGCTCCCCACTGAGCAGAGAGCCTGACGCGGGCCTCAATCCCAGGACCCTGAGATTATGACCTGAGCCGAAGGCAGAGGCTTTAACCCACTGAGCCTAAATCTGACATTCTTTAGGATCATTTCATCACTCGAGGGAAGGGAAGTGCCTAGAAGTGGTGCTATTTGACCAGTAAGGAAAGACAAGCTTATAACAGGTGCAGATGGTGGGAACAGCGGGGAAAGCAAGCCCGGGCACCTAAAGTTGTGAGAGACAAGCATGTGGTCGGTGAGCAGATCACCTGCGTTGGACCCTTTGGCCCTATGGGCTCATCATGGCAGTAGCAACCAGACAGAAACTATGTAAAAGAGCCCATCTACAGGCTCAGCCAAACAATTCCAAAGCACTGGGAATAAACACAATAGAAATTTATAGAATCTGGATGAAGAAAGATGTTAAAACTTACCCGAGATGCGGCAGTGCAAAAACGTCAGTCCTCCAAACGTTCGTTCATTTATGGGTCAGTGCTCTCCCAGCTAAAATTAGGTTTGTTAGAAGACTCTGAGAAAGAAGAGCAGAAAGGAGAGCTGGCTGTAACTAGCTGTTCTGGAGGGGAAATCCGCGATGATGTGTCAGGAATACCGATCAAATGTCCTCGGACAGCCGCAAGTGGCCCTCAACACCGGCAGCTTGAGTTCATGGTCAATGTGGTGTCTTATCTAAGTGAAGGAAAGATGAACTAGTTAATAAGTGATATGGGGACAGTGGGGGAGCCATCTAGGGGGAAAATGACTCAATCTCTTACCATAAGCCTAGATAAATTCCAAATGCACTGTAGGTGTAAAATCTGAAATTTTATGAGTAGTAGATAAAAATATTGGATAAGCCTTGTATTACCCTTCTCACTGTGATACAAAGCCAGGAAATCATCAGCAGAAAGATTCTTAAGTTACAAATTAAACTACATCTTTTAAAAGCCTGAAGTCTAGTCTCTGGCAAAAAAAAAAAAAAAAAAAAATTACAAATAAAAATCACCATAGACAAAGTGGAAAAAACAAACGGACAGACTGGGGGAACTATTTACAATTCATGTAAGAGGCAAAGAATTATACTCTTAAGGAGCCCTTATAAATCAGTATAACCAACAACTCACTAGAAAAATGTGCAAAGTATATGATGGGTAGTTCAGAGGAAAGGAAATGGGAATGACCTATGAATGTATGGAAAAAATCCTTACTCCCACCCACTGTGAGAGAATTGTAAATTAAAATGGTTTTTTTGACATGTCAGATTGACAAAGAAAAATTAATGAATAAAAAGAATATTTGATAATATGCTATGGGGACAAGACTTTGAGGACACAGCACATTGCTAGGAGAGTGTAAATTAATAAACCTTACGGAAGACAGTTGGTATGGAAGTATTATCAAAGTCACAAATTCAAACCCACTTTGACCTCATACTTCACTTGTAGGAATTTGCACTACAGGTAAGCATGGGCCATGAAGTAGGAGCAAGATATACGTTGCAAACAGTTGCAGCATTGTCTGTAATTAGCTGAAGACTAGAAATAACCCGAACCATTCATCAGTGGGGGGCTCCCTAAAGAGGCACAAGCTTACAGTTCAATGCTCTTCACTGTTCGACCGCAAAGAACAGGTATTTGCAGCCCATGTCACTCAGCTAAAGCCACTGCTCATTGCCTTTTGACCCATTTTCCTTTTTACCTTTTTAAGTTTAATTTTAAAGAAAGAGCGTGAAGAAGGGGAGGGATGCGAGTGGGGGAGTGGGGAGAATCTTCATGCAGATACCCTGCTGAGCATGGAGCCCAATGCAGGGCTTGATCTCAGGACCCATGAGATCATGACCTGAGCCAAAACCAAGAGTCACATGCTTAACCAACTGAGCCACTCAGGCACCCCTCAGTCCATTTTTCTGACCTCAGTTCTCCAACCTGTACTCAGACACATTCAGTAAAACACCATCACAGATGCTGAATGAACTTCATACTTATATCAAAGCTTTTCACAAACAGTAACCCATTCCCCCACCCCTCCCCCCCGGCAAGCCTCAGTTTGTTTCCTAGAGTTAAGAGTCTCTTATGGTTTGTCTCTCTCTCTGTTATTGTCTTATTTTTCTTTCCCTTCCCCTATGTTCATCTGTCGTGTTTCTTAAGTTCCACATATGAGTGAAAGCATAGGCTATTTGTCCTTCTCTGATTGACTTATTTCACTTAGCAAAATACCCTCTAGTTCCATCCACATTGCTGCAAATGACAGGATTTTATTCTTTTTAATGGCTGCATAACATTCCTGTGTGTGTGTGTGTGTGTGTGTGTGTGTGACACCTTCTTTATTCATTGACATTTTAAGTGCCCATTAACCAGTCGATTCTGCTTCTAGAAATTTATCCTATTGACACCTGCATTTATAAAGATGCTCCATGTATGTTACTTAGCTTGGCTCTAGAGATTTGGGGTCAGTGTTGAATGGCAGTAAGAAAAAAGGTCCTAATGCCTTTATCTGTCAGTGGCTCATCTCTACCCACAACACAAGTTAGTCTGTGTAGCTAATACTGCCATCAGATTACCGATTTTACAGCAAGAGAAGAAACATCAACCGCTGGTCAGTCAGTAAAAAATGGGGGGGGGGGGCGTTCCTACCTATGGAAACCAAGCCCTTTACCTAAATTCAGTCCTATCTTCTGTCTTTCAGAGTATAATCTAGAACACTCGTTCCCCAGTGATGATACTGTGGTACTGTTGGCTGTTCTAACTCATGACTGTAGCCAAGAAATTCATTGAGGGTATATTATTTGACCTAATTAACTGAAGATATTTATTCAAGAAAAAGTAACTGAAAGGGGAAAAAAAGAAATTTGCTATTTTACTGTGGGAAACTGAAGAAGTAAAAGGCTAGTAGAGACAAGGAAAATGGGGATGCATGGTTGTTTTACAGTATAGCCCAGAATTCTTTGATATTCCCGTCAAGAGATGGAGTTTGACTATCATACCGTTAGTATGGGTTGGGCTTAGTGACTCTTCCACTGAATGGAACATAGTGGAACTGATGGCGGGTGACCTGGTCATCAGAGACCATGTGGCATTCTCGTTGCCTTGTCTTGGATCATTTGCTCTGAGGGAGGGCTGCTGCCCTGTTGTGAAGACACTCAGGGGGTCTGTGGAGAACAAAGCAAGCCCTTGAGGCCCCCTTCCGGCCCCTACTGATACCCTGACAGCAAATATGTGAGACACTCTGAGCAGAACCACCCACTGAATCACTCCCAGGTTCCTGACGCTCATGAATTATAAAATAATAACTGCATTTTCTTTTTAGCTGCTAAGTTTGGGAGTGATTTTGTTATGCAGCAAAAGCTATCTAATACAAAGAGGAAAAAAATCAATTGGAGGTCGTGCTTCCTTGATGCATGTTCGGCCCATCCTACGCTCAGGGAGTGACTTTGTTAAGCCCCATTTTCAAAGATGTGTTGTCAAGGCTACACTGTGGCAAGTATTATTACTGTGGTTGGAGTTGGATATTAGCTTATGGTATATAATTTGGTATAATAGAATAATCTGGAGAAATTTAAGTTACAGGAATCTTCTGATGCTTCTCAGGTAGTATTTGATTGCCCTATATTTTGCCTTAAATTTTCCTCTCTCATATCCTTAATCACCAAAAAATTGTGATGATTGACATTTTACATTACAATTTCCTAGTAAAACCTCATCAATTTTAATATAAAACCCAAATTTTTAACAAATGAAAGAATGAATAAACAAACATCGGGTCCATATGCAGTGATACAAAAACAGCTCCAAGAAATATCGTTCAGGGAAAAAGCAAGGGATACTACTAATTATACTTAAAAACATAAGAGCAACAACAAAAGGGGTAGGCACATGTATTACTTAAATATGCTTTAAATTTTTCTGGAAGGATAAACAAGAAACTAAAAACTCTAGTTACTGGAGCACCTAACTGGCTCAGTCAGAAGAGCCTGTGACTCTTGATCTCAGGGTTGTGAGTTCAAGCCTGGATTGGATATAGAGGTTACTTAAATAAAAAAAATGAAAACCAAAACACTGGTTATCTGTTAGTAGGACTGGAGCACAGCAAACAATTGAAGGGTCAAAGTCAAAAAGAAATAACACTTTTTAAAACTTAAATAAAATGAATAGGGGCACTGAGAACATGAGTATGAACAGCATCCAGGCTGCTCTCTGATAGAGCTCGGAGTCTTTTAAAAGCAGGTACAGAAAATAAGAAAGGCTTGATGCCAAATAAGGGCAAGAATAACCCCCAGGATGAGCTAAGCCTCATGAAAGATGTCAGGCACAGAACTATTTTTGGTTGTTCCAAGTGAGAACGTAACAAGAAAGGCTCATGCCATCACCGCTGGGGAGAGATGGCAGGATGCTAATTGGTGACAGACAGAAAGTAGAATTGCTTTCCTGTTATGACCCCACTGCTTCTTACATGTGGAATTTTTAAGCTCTGTGTATACTTGGGCCTCTTAGCTTCTCCCAATTCCAAAACCAGACAAGGGCTGCTCATGCGTTGGAGCAATACTGCCAAGATCATAAGGGGCCCAGGTGGTTCTCCCTTGTATGGCTATCGGGGTTCGTTGACTTGTTTCATTTTATTTTATTTTATTTGGCTTAATGCCCTTCATGCCTTAACAGGAGTACTGTATTTGACTTCCCCATGTTCCTGTGGGCTGTTGTCCCCTTTATGCTCTTGGCGCCTTCAAATCCAAATTGTTTGTCTTCTGCACCATTGAGTACTGTTCATACTCTTCTCACTCTCCTCTGGAACCCATTTCAGCCTCCAAGCAGCTTCAGCAGACCGGCTGAATCAGCTGTTGAGTGCCTTCCCTGGCCCTGCCTCTTCTTTCCTGAGGCCACTAGTAGCGCAGGTGTGGGTTTCGCCCTTCAGATACCGAACCATTGGAAAGAAGTGTGTCACCATCTTCTCCAATCCCAGAAGGACGGTCTTCAAGTGCAGTAAGAAAAGTGAAGCACAAATTATATGAAGAAGGAGTTAAAATCTAAGAAAGGAGACAAGATTGAAGATGTATGTTTAGCCATTCTAAATACTTTCAAGTCTTCAGGCCCAAGTTAGTTCTATGCCAGGGTAGTCAAAAAGCTGACAGACATGATTGTAGAAGATATTATAAGATAAGGAAAGACTTTGGAAGCTCACCTCTCGGTTTTCCAAATGGTGGGAAAGAAGACTCTTTACCAAAAAGGCATAGCATTGACTCGTGGTAAAACTCAGGAATTAATTATTTAGTGCTATGTGAGCACTTTAAAAAGAAGGATGTAACTAGAATCCACCATGATTCATTTGTAAAATATGCCAAATGAGTTATGGAATCCTGGTCAACAGGATTGTTGGTTTTATTTATTTATTTTTGTTGTTGTTTTAGCATCATTGACATACAATGTTAGGTTCATTTCAGGTGTGCAACATGGTGATTCAACAACTCTATATGTCATGCTGTCCTCACCACAAAAGTAACTGCCACCTGTCACCGTACAGTGCTATTACAATACTGTTCACTGTATTCCCTATGCTGTGCCTTTTACTCCCATGACTTCCTCATTCTGAAACCAGAAGCCTGTATCTCCCACTCCTCTTCGCCCTTTTGCCCTTAAGTTTATTCCCTATGTTTATAGGTCTGATTCTGCTTTTTGCTTGTTTGTTCGTTCATTTATTTGTTTGTGTTAGATTCCACAAATGAGTGAAATTATATGATGTTTGTCGTTCTCAGTCTGAATTATTTCACTTAGCATAATACCCTCTAAGTCTATCCATGTTGTCACAAATGGCACAATCTCATCTTTTTATGGCCTAGTAATATTCCTGTGTGTGTGTGTGTGTGTGCGCGCGCGCACGCGCTTATCACATCTTCTTTATCCATTTTATTGATGGGCACTTAGGTTGCTTTCATATCTTGGCTACTATAAATAATGCTGCAACAAACAAGGGTGCATATATCTCTTTGAATTAGTGTTTTCATTTTCTTTTTTTAAAGATTTTATTTATGTATTTGACAGAAAGAAACACAGCTAGAGAGGGAACACAAGCAGAGGAACTGAGAGAGGGAGAAGCAGGCTTCCTGCTGAGCAGGGAGCCTGATGTGGGGCTCAATCCCAGGTCTCCAGGATCATGACCTGAGCCGAAAGCAGCCGCTTAACCAACTGAGCCACCCAGGGTTTTCATTTTCTTTTTTTTTTTTTCATGGTCCGTGTGGTGATTTTTATTAAGAATAACTTTGGTTCTAAGTCATTTTCTTTAGATAAATACCTAATGGTGAAATTTTTTAAGTATATGGTAATGCTATTTTTAATATTTTGAGGACTCTCCATTACTATTTTCCACCATGGCTGCACTAATTTGTATTCCTACCAAGCGTTCATAAGGGTTCACTTATGTCTACATCTTTGCCAACATTTGTTATTTCCGGTCTTTTTTAGCCATTATAGCAGGTGTAGAGTGATAACCCATTCTGGATTTGATTTATATTTCCTTGATGATTATTTATATTGAGCATCTTTGCATGTGTCTGTTGGCCATCTGTACATCTTCTTTGGAAAAATGTCCATTTATGTTTAAGTTGATCGTTGTCAACCTGGAGGGAAATATCCAGTAGTCAGCACCTCTGAACCATCCTGTTCATTACTTTCATAGTAACTAAGAGGTACAGATGTGGTAGAAGTCTTTGTTAACCCATGGTAATTCGTTTTATATAAGGTATTTTAAAATATCATCATTAAAAACTTCTGCTTTGTGGGGCACCTGGGTGGCTCAGTTGTTTGGGCAACTGCCTTCAGCTCAGGTCATGATGCCGAAGACCCAGGATCAAGCCCCACATTGATTCCTGCTCAGTGGGAAGCCTGCTTCTCCCTCTCTCACTCCCCCTGCTTGTGTTCCCTCTCTCTCTGTGTTTCTGTATGTCAAATAAATAAATAAAATCTTTAAAAAAAGAAAAACTGGCATACAAATGTAAAAAGAACTTGCAAAACTCACTAATAGCATCTCACATCCATGAGGAGTGACCCCTCTTAAAACAAACAGAAACAAAATGGAAAAATTACAGATATTTGCCAGGATGTGGAGAAAGTGGAACACTTGTGCACTGTTGGCAGGAATGTAAAATGGTACATTCTGAATGGAAAACAGTGTGATGGTTCCTTAAAAATAGAAGTACCCTGTGATCCATCAGTTCTGCTTCTGCGTATATACCCAGAAGAATTGACAGCATAGTCTTTCAAAGAGAGATTTGTACACCCATGTTCATGGAAGCACTGTTTGCAATAGTCAAGGGGTGGAAGCAACCCAAAGGTCCATTGATTGATGAATGAATAAACAAAATGTGGTATATCCATACAATGGAATATTATTCAGCCTTAAAAAGGAAGGAAATTCCAACATCTTCTACAACCCAAGTCAACCTTGAGGACATTATGCTAAGTGAACTAAGCCAGTCTCGAAGAGACAACTATTGTATGATCCTACTGACATTAGATCCTTAGGGTTGTCAGCTTCAAAGAGAAAGAAAGTAGAACGATGGTTTCCAGGGGCTAGGAAAGGGAGCAATGGGGAGTTATAAGTCAACGGGTACAGTTTCAGTTTCACAAAATGAAAAATCCACAGAGATAGATGGTGGTGACAGTTGCACATTACAAATATATTTAATACCACTGAGTCATAGACATAACAGTAGGGAAGGTGGTAAATTTTGTACATATTTTATCACAATTAAAAAAACAAATTAAAAAAAAAAGGGAAAATAAAACAATAGAAAAATCCAGTTTAAAAATGGGCAAAACTTATGAACAGACAGCTCACCAAAGAAGGTGTACAGATGGTCAGAGCAACTGGGTGGCTCAGTTGGTTAAGCGACTACCTTTGGCTCAGGTCATGATCGTGGAGACCCAGATCAAGCCCCACATCAGGCTCCCTGCTCAGGGGGATACCTGCTTCTCCCTGTCTCACTCCCCCTGCTTGTGTTCTCTGTCTGGCTGTGTTTCTCTCTGTCAAGTAAATAAAATCTTTAAAAAAAAAAGGTGTACAGATGGTCAATAAAGATAGAAAAAAATGCTCAACATGATATGATAGTAGGAAGTTGCAAATTAGAACACCGGTAAGCTACCACTGCATACCTATTAGAATGGCTAAACTTCAACACGCTGACAACACCAAATGGTGGCAAGGATGTGGAGGAACAGGAACTGTCCTTCACTGCTGGTGAATATGCATCATAGTACAGCGATAAAAAGCCAGCTGAAACAGTACTCTGGAAGGCAGTCTGGCAGTGTCTCACAAAACCAAAGTTACTCTGACCATATGATCCACCAGTTGTGCTCTTTGGTATTTACTCATGAGATGAACGTTGGTGTCCATACAACAGTCTTCAAGGAAATGTTTATAGCAGCTTGATTCAACATTGCTAAAATTTAGAAGTGACCAAAAAGCCCTTTGCAGACACAAAGGAACCTTAAATATGTACTGCTGAGTGTAAGAAGAGCTGTATACTGTGATTGTAACTGTGCGACATTCTGGAAAAAGCGAAACTGTACATAGAGTGAAAATACAGATCAGTGATTAGGAATGAGGGAGGTGAGTGGAGGGACCATCAGATGAAGCACAGGGTGTTTTAGAACTGTTTAGAAACAATTCTATCTGATACTGCAGTGGGGGATAACATGAAATTGTGCATTTGTAAAAAAACAAAAGAAACCTGGTATGATACAGAGTGGACCCTAGTTTAAAATACAGACTTTAGTTGGGGCATCTGGGTGGTGTAGTTGGTTAAGCATCAGGCTTATGGTTTGGTCTGAGGTTATGATCTTGAGGTCATGAGATCAAGACCCCAGAAGGGCTCTGTGCTCAACAGGGAGTCAACTTGAGACTCTCTTCCCTTCCCTCTCTCCCTCTACCCCACTGTGTGTTCATGTGTGAATGCCCCCCCAAAAAATAAATAAATCTTTAAAATATGTATAGACTTTTGTTAATAAGTGAATTAATACTGGTTCTTCACTTGTATAATAATGGAGGAGGATGGAATATGTGGGAATTCTGTAGTTTCTGCACAATTTTTCTGTAAACCTGAAACTGCTCTAAAAAATAGAGTCTATCCACTTTTTAATGTCAAAATTAAAAGTAGGAGCAATATTTGATTGAGAACTTATTGAAAATGAAACTAAAAATTATGAAAATAAGCTTTTCTAAAATGAGTTTACAGGGGCTCCTGGGTGGTACAGTAGGTTAAGCGAACGACTCCTGGTTTCAGTTCGGGTCGTGATATCGAGCACTGAGTCAGGCTCTGTGCTCAATGGGGAGTGTGCTTTTCTCCCTCTCCCTCCGCTCCTCCTACTGCCTCCCCCCAAAATAAATAAATAAAATCTTAAAACACAATGTAGCTTATAAATGCAGCAGTGGGTTCAAATGAACTGAAAGTGAATCAAGTAACTTTTGGGGGATGATGAAAGTTCTTTATCTCGATAGTGACAATACTTTCATGGTTGCATAAACTCATCAAAAATTATGGATACTACAACTTAAAATACATTCACTGTATCGTATGTAAATTATCTCCATGAAGTTAAGTTTTTTTAGTTAGGTGAGTGATTTGGGATGTAATTGTTATGCCAAAACTTTATGAAAGCAGTGTATGTCATTCTTCACTTCATGTTTGACTTTGCTGAGCGATTCTAAAGAGAATTAATTTCCTAAGAGCCTAATTAGTTTTTCACAAGTCTTCTCTAAATATTCTAATATTCAATCCATTCTCTTTCAAAACCTCTTTGAAGTCATTTTCCTTGTCATCATCAAGTTGCTAACTCTTCAGTTCCTCTGACCCTCACTGACCAGCAGCGTAACTTAAGACTTTATCTGCTCTCCAGCACCACTCCCACAGAGAAATTATTGTTTTTTTCAGTTTGGGGATTTATTTTTTTGGCAAGATTTGTCATTTACTTTGTAACTAATTACTCTGTATTTGAACTCAGCAGAAGATAGACAGGAATGTTGAATCAAAGGATGAGCACAGATACTTGAGTAGGAAATATTTTTCTCTTGCGCTGGAGTTGGTTCACTAAGGAACAGTTTCATGTTAGAATGATTTGTGCTTCCCCCTACAAATTTGTAACTGCAGAGACTGAAGTAATAAAGGTGTAGTAATGCCTTAGGAAAATAGGATGTCTTTTTCTTTTTTCTTTTTTTTTTTTTAGAGAGAGAGAGAGAGTGAGCGAGAGCGTGCAAGCAGTAAGGGAAAGGGAGAGAGAGAGAGAATCTCTAACAGGCTCCATGCCCACTGTGGAGCCTGACACAGGACTCGATCTCATGATCCTGAGCTCACTACTTAGCCGAAATCAAGAGTCAGACCCTTAACTGACTGAGCCACTAGGGAAGCCCCCCTTCCATGCATTTTTTAAATCAAATATGTAGATAAAACCAAGCTGAACTTAAGCAAATGGCCCCATCTGGATTCAAAAAGGTATTGACAAGATGGAAATGATTCATGTAAACCAGTAAAAGGAGATTTAACCCTCATTGCCTGTAATACATAACCTATTGAAGTTGAAAATGCT
The DNA here is from genome assembly GCA_004023965.1 of Spilogale gracilis. NCBI lineage: Eukaryota > Metazoa > Chordata > Mammalia > Carnivora > Mephitidae > Spilogale > Spilogale gracilis. Next base: position 16,698 of record PITA01020082.1, on the reverse strand, counting down.
CATTCCAAGTGCTCAGTGAAGATTACACCTGTGGCTTTTTGCACCTGTGCTGATAGAGTAAGTCTTGCTTGTAGTTGGGGTCCAGAGGAAGGCAAGCCAACAGCGTCAGACAGCTCCATAAGAGGCTGATGTCCTTCTTGTCTAGGCTAATTAAAGTACCTCATCCTGGCTGGTGGGGACAGGAGTCATGCTGCATTCTGCGCCGATGGGACCATGTGGAGCAACTATCTGCACCCCACCCATTCAGAGGGCTTGTGATAAATTACTGTGTCCAGAGGGAGTTGAAGGGGATAGTTGAGGAGGAGCGTGGTGCTAAAAACTATTTCATGATGAAGAATGGTTGACAGAACAGAGAATATTTATCCTGGACAAAAACAAGACTCTACAGAGTTTGATAGTTGCCTTCAGACATTCAAACTGAAAAAGAATTCTGGTGTTCTGCTATAGGGCAAGATGACCTCTAAGTGTCCTTCCCCCAGAAGATTCTGATTCTATTATTGTGTTAAGTCATCACTTTAAAAGACCTTGTCTCGTACAGTCTAATTCTCCCTGCAGTATTCCATGTATGCCTTAAACAAAAGCATATCAGTGCAGTTCGGTAGCAAGCTAGTCACTTCCCACGTCCCATTAGCTAACTGAAACCGACAATGAAAGGAGGGAATGAAAGAGGGTTTTTATTCAATGCAAACTGCTGTGCACGTAACTGAGCCCTTCTAAGTACAGTTTCAGAATGCTTTCTCCAGATGCAGAGTGGGGATGCTTGGGCTCCTCTGGGGCACGGTTGCTTCAACATTAAGAAGCCATCTCCTGATTTATGCTGACACCCTTGTCTAGGCAGAGTCAGGCTATTTTTATTCTCTGGCGGTTGTTTCTATTAGTCAGACAGCTATAATCAGTGATATTTTTGTTTGGATGCTGATACCCTTACCCAGTGAAATCACAGCCTCACTACAGCTAAATCTTAATTCAGGCACCTTTAGTTGAGGATTCATGTTGGCAGAGATTGAACTGCAGTATTTTGAGCTACCCCTAAGGGGAATGTTTGCGGAAGGAATGGAGAGTGTACATAAGTGGGGGAAGGAGGGCAGTGTGGAAGTGGGGGGAGGAATGAGCATTTTTTTTGCATCTGTTTGAAAGAGCCGTCTACTTGGGACATCTCGGCAGCTCAGTCGGTTAAGGCTCTGACTCTTGATTTCAGTTCAGGTCATGATCTTAGGGTCATGGGATCGAGCGCCATGTTGGACTAAAGGCTGGGTGTGGAGCCTGCTTGAGATTCTCTCTCTTCCTCTCCTTTTATCCCTCCCCTGCTCACACTCACTCTTCTGCTTGCTCTCAAGAAAAAGAAAAGAAAAAAATTAATAAAAATTTAGAAGAGTCATCTACTTAAAATTAGTTGGTATGATAGTTGAATATTCTCTCTTCTCTACATCAGGCTGTGTGGTACTGGTCACTGTGTCTCACCAGTTCTCAGAGTCTGGTGTGTCAAAGACTCACCCAGGGAGATGGTTCAAATGGGATTCCAAGGCTCCAAGTCTAGACGTTCTGAGTCCTGCCCAGTGTGGACCTGGGGCTCTGAATTTGTAACAGATGTCCCAGATGATGCCACATTTCATTCAAAGTTGCTATCTGGGATAAAATTCCAATGTCAGGACTTGGCATATGGGATTCAGATATTGGAGTACTATGGGTAATTAACCGGTGGGAGCCGGAACTTTTCCACCTGTGGAGATGGGGAACCGAATCATCTGAATGAAGTGAGGCTAATATGAGACTTGGGTGAGTTTATGAGTGAGCACCTGCTCATGGGAGGAGCCTACCCCATTAGCTCATCTTTATTGCACTTCCCTGTGCTGTGATTATCCAAGAACAGAACAAGTTGCTTGACTGGGCTTCTGCATGCTTGCTTCCCTCGACCATAGTCTCACATGTCCACAAAAGGCTTCCCAGCAGAGAGAAGAGATACAAATCAAAACATCAGTATGGGCCACATTTCCTTTCTTTTCTTTTCTTTTAAATATGAGGCTAAACCAAGAAAAATGGAAAGGTTTATGGGCCGATTTTTCTTTAAAATGAAGGTAATTGGGAGTGCCTGGATGGTTCCATTGGTTAAGTGTCTGCCCTCAGCTCAGGTCATCATCCTGGAGTCCTGAGATCAAGCCCCATGTTGGGCTTCCTGCTCAGCAGGGAGTCTTCTTTCTTCCTCTCCCTCTGCCACGGCCCCACCCCTGCTTGTGCTCTCTCACTTCCTCTCTCTATCAAGTAAATAAGTAAAATCTTTAAAAAGATGAAAATAAATTGTACTAAGTACAGTTTGGGTTAACACAGTGCCAAACGGGGCTTCCTGCTGGCAGACCACTCAGGCTGCCTCCGGCACCCTTGGAGTCCCCACAGTGATCGTAGAGGTGGGGCTCAGGTGTTACTGTTCGGGGATACTGCTGCATCCTCCCTCAAGGATATGCATGGATAACCAGAAAGATAAAAGGATTTACCTAGTGTCCTCAAGCCAGCAGGTCTGAGACTCAAATCTGGAGTTGGCAGGTGAGAAATCGTAAATGCCTTTATATCCTCATGAGATTGACATCTCTCTGGCTTCTCAGGCTCCCCATGGGACTCTCGGCTGGCTAGGTAAGGAGGAGGCTCTGGGGTTCAACCAAAGCTCAACTGTCAAGGCATTCTATGAAGCCCCGAGATACACCTGCTGCAGAACTGACTCGATGTGTATCTAGCAAGGGACTTATTCTTTGGAGCAATGATTTTCTTACCTGTGAGATGGGGTTCACAGAACTGGCCTTACAGGGTTGTTTGCTGTGACTGTGGGGAACACTGTGAGGACAGAGGCATTCGTAAAGAGTGCATATAAAAGCCAAAGCCTAGTGCCTGGCATGAGCTTGGCACCCAAGACTTGTTGGGGTGGGTGGGTTGTGAGGGTGGGGGCTGTGATGGCGGCTTGCAGACGTGGCAGGTGGCAGGTTTCTTGCAAGAGAAGGAAACAGCTCCGTTTCCTTCCAGGGAGCTGTCCTCATTATTCCCCTCTTGCTCCTCAGGAGGTCCTTGGCATGTATTTTGGCGGAATCAGGACCCGCGCGTGCCAAACAAAACCTCTCTTGTGTGCATCCCATCAGCTCATTTCCTGCAGGTAGGCTGTGATATACAACAGCCGCAGATGCTGGTTCCAGAACAAGGTTAGGCCTGTGTCTTCGGGGCTGATGGTAGGACCCTCACCAGTGCCCAGGCATGGGCTCTCTTCTCCACCTTCTCCTTCCCACCACTCCCCCAGTCCCCAGGTAGGAGCAGAACTCAGCCTGCTTTAGGGAAACACAACTGTTTGTGTTCTAACATGTTAGAAGTTAGTCAAATAGAGTCCAGTTTTTATGAGGCAAATAGCTATTTGACTAATGGGTTCGGCTTTGGAGCAAGAGCAGACTGCTTACATTTCAGGGTGCGGAAGTTCTGGGTTACAGTTTGTATCTGGAGCAGGTGTTCCCTGGTCTCTGCATCAGGTTACCTTGCTGATGGGATCACACACACACACACACACACACACACACACACACAGGATTGCTGGTGAAAGAAAAGAGCTGCTGTGTACAATAACTCAGATGATTAATCCTCTCAGCCTCGCTCACCGTGCAGGGCACTACCTGCAGGGCAAGGCTAGGCGAGCTCCATCTGAGATGGGGGAGAGTCATAAAGAGGCACAGAAAGAAAATCCCAAAGTTGGGGATTAGAAGTCAAGGAAGATTTCAGTGCCCTTGAGAGGGAGGCATGCTTAAAAGAGAGCAGGAAAGGGGTTCCTGGGTGGTGCAGTTGGTTAAGCATCCAACTCTTGACTTGATCTCAGGGTCCTGGGCTCATAGACTGCGCTCAGTGAGGAGTCTGCTTGAGATTCTCTCCCTCTCCCTCTGCCCTTCACCCTGTTCATACAGGCACACACGCCCGCGCTTTCTCTCTCAAATAAATAATCTTTAAAAAGAGAAAAGGAAAACTTTAAAGGAAGAAGCCTGTAAACAAGAGGTGGAAGAATTTTAAAGGGGAACAGAAATTCTATATCATTAAGATGTCCCTACTACCCAAAGCAATCTACGGGTTCATTACAACCCCTATCAGAATACCCACAGCGTTCTTCACAGAACTAGGACAAATAATCCTGAAATTTATATGGAACCATGAGAAATTTTAGTTGTTAAGATTATCGGCCTGTGTGCAACATAAACCCCTTGTTCCACTTCCCATGGGAAACCTTGAGTAAAATTTATCTTGCTTCTGTGCTATTTTTTAAATAACCATAATATCACTTCCATACCTAAAATTATTAATTCCTTAACAGTATCAAATATCCAGGCACTGTTCACATTTCCAGCTGTCTCCTAAATTCGCTTGTCAAGGGGCACCTGGGTGGCTCAGTGAGTTAAGCATCAGCCTTCAGCTCAGGTCATGATCCCAGGGTCCTGGGATCAAGTCCCACATCATGCTCCTTGTTCAGCAGGGAGCCTGCTTTTCCCTCTGCCTGCTGCTTCCCCTGCTTGTGCACTCTCTCTCTCTCTCTCTCTCTCTCTCTCTCTATCTATCTATCTCTGAGAAGTAAATAAATAAATAAAAATCTTTTTAAAAATAAAAATAAAAAAAGTTCACTGGTTGATGTGCCTTTTAAACCTTTTGATATATAGTCTCTCCATCTCTTGCTCTCTTTCTTCAGTTTATTTATTGAAGTTAACATTGTTCATTCTGCAGAGGATTTTTGTCTGTGATAACTTGACCACAACAACATTCACCATAATTGCTTCTTGATTTAATTTCCAATAAATGTATGGCATCACCCTCATTCCACTCCTCATCTCATTTTATCCTTCTCCCTCATTCATTCCCTGACTCTGTCCCTATCCCCTCACCCCCTCCCATGAGCCTCACTCCCCTCATTCTTTTTTTTTAGAGGGAGAGTATGCATAAAGGGGAGGTGCAAAGGAGAGGGAGAGAGAAAATCTTAAGCAGACTCCATGTCCAGTGCAGAGCCCAACATGGGGCTCGATCTTAAGACCCTGAAATCATGACCGAAGCCAAAATCAAGAGTCAAGATGCTTAACCAACTGAGCCACCCAGGCAGGCGCCCCATCACTTACTCTCATTCCCAATCAACAAGCAGGACCATCTACATAATTTTCTAGGCCCAGTGCAAAATGAAAACACAGGGCCCCTTGTTCAAAAGGTGTAAAATCTTCAAGACCATAACAACAGAGCACTTAACCAGTATGTGGTCCTCCTGATCCTGGGGCCCTGTGGGACTACACAGATAATGCCCATGAAGCCAGCCCTTTCTGAACCTGATCCCAGACCCTTACTCTCTCCCTGACTTCATCCCATTCCCCCTCCCCACCCACTGTGACGAAGTATGGCTCAGGGATAAGGTGGGGCTCCTGCTGACACGAAGATGCCCTTTCCCTGGGAATAGAATACTCTTTGCTGACAGCCCAGGGATGTAGCACAGAAGTATATAGCCTGCCCCGGGTCATAGGTCAAAAAAAAAAGCCCTCCCCCAAACTATTGGAAACTTAAATTTTCCCATGCTCAGTGGAGAAACAAAGTCAGAATCTGCCATGTAAACCCAGAAATCAAAGGGAAAAAAAGGTCCAGGACCGTGAACACTACAGAGCCTTGGCAAAGACACCTATAAAAATTCCATTCAGAAAATCCACAACCCAGGTTGCCTGTGTGACTCAGTTGATAAAGTGACCAACTCTTGATTTCAGCTTAAATCATGACCTCAGGGTCATGAGAGCGAGCCCCACACCGGGCTCTGCAATCAGCAGGGAGTCTGCTTACTTAAGATTCTCTCTCTCTCCTTCTGCCCCTCCCCAACTCAAATAAAAAAAAAAAAAAAACCTCCTTAAAAAAAAAAAAAAAAAAAGGGGGACATCTACAACCCAGAACTCTGTCCCAAAGCAAATGAATTCCATGAAGAGAAGCTGACTGCTCTGAGAAGAAGACAGAAGATAGGAGAAAAAAGTTCATGCTCCATGAGCTGCAGAGAGTCGAGCAATGGAAAGAACATGCTCAACAGAAGTATTTGTAAAATAAGCAAGGAGATAAAGGAAGAAATCTAATCCATTCAACAACAGATATGGTGGGAAGAGTAATGTCACCCCCAAGGATGTCCATGTCCTAATTCCTGGAACCTGTGACTATTCTGTGATGTGGCAGAGAAGCTGCAGATGTGGATAACCTAAGAACCTTGAGATGGGGAGAGCATCCTGGATGATGCACACCCTGCATGTGGGTCCAATGAAATTGGATTCTTAAACTTGGAAGAGAGAGGGCACCTGGGTGACTCAGTGGGTTAAGCGTCTGACTTTGGCTCAGGTCATAACCCTGGGGTCCTAGGATTGAGCCCCAGTTTGGGCTTCCTGCTCAGTGGGGAGCCACCTTCTCTCTCTCCTCCTGCTTATGCACACACACTCTCTCTCTCAAATAAATAAATCTTTTTAAAAAATTGGAAGAGAAAGACAAGGAGTGAGTCATAAGTGAGAGGACAGAAGAAGAGACGGGAGAGATTTGAAGTGTGAAAGGGATTTGACCTACTTTAGATGGCTTTGACGTTGGAAGAAGGGGATACACCAAGCATGGGGCAGCTTGTGGACAGGCTTTAGCTGACAGGCAGCAGGGAGATGGGGGCCTCAGTCCTACAGACACAAGGCACTGAACTCATCCAATAACCCAAATGAACAAGGAAATGGATTCTTCCCTGGAGCTTTCAGGAAGTAGACACCTTGATTTCAGCCTCGTAAGACTTTGTGTTGGACTTCTGAGCTATAGAACTGTAGGAGGACTTATGGTACTTAAGCCTTTTTTTTAATGGTAATACATTACAGCAGCAATAGGAGACTAATACAGTATATTTTTTAAAAACAGGCTTGGAAAAGCACCAAGCAAAAGTATATAAATAAAATGTGTGATAATTGAAAACTGACACTCAGTAAACAGATTAAAAAGTAGATTATACTTGGCTAAAGAGAAAACTCATAAATTCAAGAGAAGTCTGAACAATTTACTAAGAATGCAGCACAAGGAGGATGGGATGAAAGAAACCATGATATACAAAGACATTGGTAAAAATTACCAACTACAGAAAAAATTAATGGAGAATAAAAATGAGGTGGAACTAAAGTACTGAATTATAATAACATGCAAAATATAACTGGGAATTTCAGAAGGGAGCTAGATATTCTATAGTCCTTTTCTTATTCAAGAAAAAGCTAGAGAGGTTGATAAGCCTTTTTAGACTTAAGAAATATACAAGGTTATATCTTCATGCTAAAAATGTAAAGATTAAAATAAAGTTAAAAATAATATATTTGAAATGCAGAGGAAATCAATCCATCAGAACATAGGAAAAATGAAAGGGAAATAAGAAAATGCAAAGCATGGTACATACACACAGTAAGATGGTGAAAGTCAATCCAGACATAACACAAATTACATTAAATCATAAGATAAACAGAGTCAGTTAGTCTGTTAGGCATAGAGACTAAAGTTGGATTCTTTTTTAAAGATTTTATTTATTTGACAGAGAGAAATATAGCCAGAGAGAGAACATAAGCAGGGGAAGTTAGAAAGGGAGAAGCAGGCTTCCCGCCGAGCAGAGAGCCCAATGTGAGACTTGATCCCGGGTCTCCGGGATCATGACCTGAGCCAAAGACAGTCGCTTAACCAACTGAGCCACCCAGGTGCCCCTAAAGTTGGATTTTTAAAAGTCAAATATGTGCTGTTTTCAAAGGAGGTAAAGTAAAGTTCTTCGGGTTTATGTAGAACATTATAGAGTGAGAGGTCCCCAGGACAGGCACTGTTTGCATAGGAGAATGGATTTCAAGCCCAGAGAGAAAGGGCCTTCAGGAAGCTCTCTTTGTGGGCCAGGCAGCTGTCCAACCTGAGGTTACCTACCCAGCTCTACAGTGGCGAATGTCCAGCGGGCCAGGCATTCTTCCAAAGCCAAGTTGATGGCCCAGCTCACACATGGAAGATGGGAACTGTGATCTGCACCAGGAGCACTCCGATGATACCGTGGAGTGAAGAGTCTGTTCACAAATCAGTTTCAGAGTCTTTCTCCGGTTTCTTTTTTAGAAATATCAGTCATGACTTCTGTTTCCAGCAGTACAGTGTTGATATTTTGAAAAACCTTCCAAATGAAAACGATGCTGGTTAAAACTTTTTCAAACTTTTTTTTTTTAAATGAAGAAGCCAAAACTGCAGTGACAGCAAGAATCTAGAGCTATAGATGAGCCTTGGATGCACCATTAGCCTTGAAGACATGGGCCCAACTCCATGACTGTGAGTTTCCATCCCATCAGCCCTGTGGGGTTCAGGGGTAAGCCAACCGATCCAAGGGTGTGCATGGCCAGGAAGGACTTTCAGTAGGTCATAAAGTGAAGAATGGTCAAGTTGACTACATCAAAATTAAGAATATCTTTCATTAAGAGTAAAGTGGGAGAAAATACTAGCGACACAAATGATTGACAAAGGAAAAATATCCTGAATACCGTTCACCATACTCCTCTCTGATGCCTACCCTCCAGGTGTATGCTGGGGATCTTCACTGTCCATCTCCTCAAGGACATCAGCCCAGCAGTTGTCCTCACTCACTCCTGCTAATTAGCTTCTGCCTCTTGGTGGAGCATTCCTATCAGCCAATTATAACATGATAGCTCTGAGAATTTAAAAAATGCTCTTGACCAGGTGCCACTTCATTAGTCTCTCTGAATAACAAACTCCCCTAAGAGTAGTGTGATACTCTCTGCCTCCTTTTTTCTCTTAAACCCTCATTACTACCAATAAGCTCTTATCAAAGGCATGTGTTGCCAAATCTAGTGGTCATTCTCAGTTCTGGTCTTACTGAACCTGTTGCTTGATCATTCTTCCCTTCCAGAAATACTCTCTTCCCCCTGGCTCCTGGGACACCATGCTCAGTGTCATCCCCTTTCCACCCTGGCTGTTCCTTCTCAGGCTGCTTTATTGGTTCCTCCTGCACCTTCCCCCCAATCCCTGAGCACTCTAGGGCCTGATGCTCATCCTCTGTCCTCAACTCTACCATATCTACATTTGCTCACTGGTGGTGGGAAGGGGGCTCCCATATGAAGACTCCCAAATGTGTGTCCTGAGCTGGGACCTCTTTTGTGAGTTTCAGCACACCCAACCAATTGCCTACCCAACATCTCCCCTTGAAGAGCTAAAAGACATCTCCAATGTAATGCATCAAAAATCAGATTCTTTGATCACCTCCTGCATTTGTTCTTTCCATCTCAAGTTACGACAATGCCATCCTTGCAGCTACTTGGGCCAAACATCTCAGCATTCTCTTGGATGTCTCTTTCCCTCATGCCCACATCCACCAGGGATATAGTTGACAGGGCTCCCACGATATATCTAGAAACTGACCACCTCTCATCATGCCCACCACGTCCAGCCCAGACCAACTCTTCATTCTCTTTCCCCAGATAACTGAGTTAGCCTCTAGATGGTTCCCTGGTCTCCTTTCTGTGCCTGCCTGCAGGCTGTTCTCAACACAACACAAAGTGAGCCATTCCAAATGTGAGTCCTCTCGCCACTCATGGATTCAGATGCCTGCAGTGACCTCCCACATCGCTCAGAATAAAAGCCAAAGTCCGCAGCCCCGTGATCAAGACCCTGATCCTTCTCCCCACTCATGCTGACACTCCCTCTGGGGAATTCAGCTCCACACCTACTCCAGCCTTCTTGTGCCTTGAACCTGTCATGGATGCTCCTTCCTCCGAGACTCTGCTCTTCATCTTCCCTCTTCCAAGGAGGCTCCCCCAGGAATCTTCATAGCTTGTTCCCCTAACAGGTCTCTGCTCAACTCCCACCCTCAGAGAGGCTTTTCCTGACCCTACTCCCAGCACTCCCTGTCTCTCTCTCCCTGCTTTGTTTTCTCTGCAGTATTTGGAAGCCTCTGAGACACTCTATATTTGCTCATGTGTCTGCTTGCTTCTTCTCTCTACCAGGAAGTCTGCAGAGAGGACTTTGTTTTGTACACTGCTGTATCCCAGAAGCTAGGATAGAGCCTGGCAGAGAATACGCATTTCAATTTTTTTTTGATTATGGTAGAACACCCATTACATAAATGTTAACCATCTTCATCATTTTTAATTGTACAAGTTAAACAGTTGTGTAACGATAACCCCCACCCATCATGAGAACTTCATCTTCCCAGACTGAAACCCCATTCCCATTAAATACTAATTCCCATTCCTCCCCTCCCCTGGCACCTGGTCACCATTCGACCTTCTCTTTCTATGTATATAACCACTCTAGGTACCTCGTACCAGTAGAATCATATGGCATTTGTCTTTTTGTGACTGGCTTATTTCTGTTAGCATTATGCTCCTTATGTCACTTATTTTTCCACTTAGCACTATGCATAATTAATGTTGTATCCTCAGGGTTCATCCATGCTGTAGCATATGTCTGAATTTCCTTCCTTTTTTAAGGCTGAATATTCCATTGTGTATATAGACCACATTTTGTTTACTCATTCTTCAGTTAATGGTCACTAGGTTCCTGCTACCTTTTGACTATGGTGAACAATGCTGTCATGTGCAAATACTTCTGTGAGATACTGCTTTCAATTCTTTTGGGTTTATATATTGAATAGAGGCACCTGGCTGACTCAATGGGGTATGTACCTGGATTTGCTGAATCATAGGGTAATTCTATTTTTAACGTTTTTAGGAACTGCCATACGGTTTCCTGCACCATCTTACATTCCTGCCAAAAATATTTTCTCCCATTCTTTAAATTGTCTTTTCACTCTGTTGATTGTGTCGTTTGATGCACAGAACTTTTTTTTATTGTTACTTAAAACTTTTTTCCCAGTGTTCCAAGATTCATTCCCCATGCCCCACACCCAGTGCTCCATGCAATAGGTGCCCTCAGTACCCACCACCAGGCTCTCCCATCCCCCCACCCCCTCCTTCCAAATCCCTCAGTTTGTTTCTGTGTCCAAAGTCTGTGTTGTTTCGTTTCTCTCCCTGGATTACCCTACTTCCCATTTACTTTCCTTCTCCTACTGTCCTCTAGGTTACCCCTTATGCACCGCAAGAAAGTGAAACCATGTGATACTTGACTTTCTCTACTTTGCTTATTTCACTCAGCAAAATCTCTTCCAGTCCAGACCATATTGCTACAAAAGTTGGATATTCTTTCTGATGGAGGCGTAGTATTCCATTGTATATATGTACCACATCTTCTTTATCCATTTATCTGTTGATGGGCACCTTTGCTCTTTCCACCGTTTGGCGATTGTGGCCATTGCTGCAATGAACATTGGTGTACATATGGCCCTTGTTTTCACTACATCTGTATCTTTGGGGTAAATGCTCAGTAGTGCAATTACAGGGTCATAGGGTAGCTCTATTTTTAATTTTTTAAGGAATCTCCACACTGTTTTCCAAAGCGGCTGCACCAGCTTGCATTCGCACCAACAGTGTAAGAGGGTTCCCCTTTCTCCGCAACCTCTCCAACACTTGTTGTTTCCTGACTTGTTAATTTTGCCATTCTGACTGGTGTAAGGTGGTATATTAGAGTGGTTTTGATTTGAATTTCCCTGATAGCTAGTGATGCTGAACATTTTTTCATGTGTCTGTTAGCCATTTGTATATCTTCTACGGAGAAGTGCCACTTCATGTCTCTTGCCCATTTTTTGATGTGATGCACAGAACTTTTTATTTTGACGTTAGTCCAGTTTATCTATTTTTTTTCTCTTGTTGCCTGTGCTTTTGGTGTCACAGCCAAGAAATCATTGCCAAATCCAATGGCATGAGGCTTTACATCTTCTGTGTTTTCTTCCAAATGTTTTAGGTCTTACGTTTAGATCTTTGAATCATTCTGAGTCTCTATATTCATTTGCAAGTAGTTTCCCAATACCATTTGTTGAAGAGACTATCATCTCCCCCATTGAATGGACCCCTATCAAAAATTATTTGACCATATATGCTAGGATTTTTTTTCTGGGGTGTCTGTTTTATTTACTTATTTATTTATTTATTGTTCTATATGTCTGTCTTTATGTCAGTAACACACTATTTTGATTACTGTAGCTTTATAATAAGTTTTGAAATCAGAAGAACAATTTTTTTGTTCTTTTTCAAGACTGTTTTGGCTATTAGGTATCCTTTGAGATTCTACATTAATTTTAAGATGACTTTTTTTTAAATTTCCTAGAATGTTCTATTTCTGTTTTTCCTAATTTTATTTTTTCTATTTTCTTGTTTTAAAACCAAACTTAAATATCTTGCATAGTATCAAAAAATGTAATAGAAAATGAGCAAAGAGTTTAACTTGCATATCATGGAAGAGAAAACACATTGGCCAACCAATATACATAGGAAATGCTAAACTTCCTATGGTAATCTCGGAACTTCTCATGAAAATTAGGGAGAGTTGCCTTTTGTGCCTACTGATTCACAAAAATTAACGAATCAGTTAGGATCAGCTGAAGAGAGGATGTGCAACACTTAGAACTCATATTCATTGTTGGAAGAAGGATAAAAATCTTCGACTTTATGTAGATATACAGACCTCTGGCCTAGAGATTCCATTCCTAGTCTTACATCCTAGAGAAATGTTCATACTAAGCTATATAAAAAAGGTTTCATAGCAGCAACAACATTTGTAATAACTAACACAAAAAATAACCTAAGTACCCCAATAGGAGTGTGGAAGTAATCTGTGGTATACACACATGATGGAAGGTTACAGAGTGGATGAAACTTACAGAGTGGAAAAGTGGATGAAAATCAGCCCTAAGCATCTCCAGAATGACTCTCTGGAGCGTGGTGTTAAACCAAAAAAAAAAAAAAAAAAAAGCAAATTAGAAGAATACAGTCAGTCTTATTCCACTGATGTGATGTTTAAAGCATCTAAAACCAAGCTCCCTATTGATTAGGGATATGTGTATATATATATAGGCACTATATGTACATGTATATATGTACTATAAAGAAACATAGGACAAAGCCAGGATATCAGAAATGTACTGGGGGAAAGGAAGGATACATGATGTGGAATGGAAGGGTTTGGAGTTGCTGGAAATATTCTGAATCTTTCTGTTGAGAAATTCACTCTTATGGGGGTCCCCTTATATTTATAACTTATTTCTTTTCTCTTTCTGATCTTCAAATTCTTTCTTTGTCTATGATTTTGGACAATTTAATAACAATGCATCTTCATGTAGTCCTGTGGGTATTCAACCTATTTTATTGGGATCCTTTGGGCCTTAAGGATCTGGATAGCCATCTTTCTCTCCAAGGTTTGGGAAGGTTTTAGCCACTATTGCTTAAATATAGTGTCTGTCCCTTTCTCTTTCTCTTTTCCTTCTGGACTTCCCATAAGGTGAATATTGTTTCTTTTTAGTGTGTCCTATAGACTCTTCTTTTTTCATTCTTCTTTCTTTATTGCTCCCTGGACTGGGTAATTTCCAATGTCCTATCTTCCAGGTCACTGATTGTTTCTTTTGTGTGGTCGAGTCTACTTCTGAAACTGTACTGAATTCTTCAGTTCAATTTTTGTATTTTTCAACTCTAAAATTTTTGGCTTTGTTTTTGATGGTTGCTATTTCCTTGCCAAATTCTCATTTTCTTCCTGAATTATTTTCCTAATTTCATTTAGTTGTCTGAGCTTTCTTATGATTATTCTGAATTCTTTGATTGTTCGTAGATCTTTATTTCGTTATTGGAGCTTTATTAGTTTCCTGAGGCAGAGTCCTGTTTACCTTATTTTTCATGACCCTTGGTTCCTTATACTGCTACCTTCACATTAGAATAATTAGGTCCCTCTTCCAGACTTCACAGATTGGCTTTGGCAGAGACAGTTCTCCACTAGTCAGCTCAGTTTGGGTTTCTGAGTGTTTCTGCTGGTAATGTGCTTGGCAGGTGGGGCCTGCCTTAGGATCTATTTCAAGGCAAGGCAAGTGTTTGCACTCTAGGGATGAGGATGGGGGGCTTTGGACCACTGGCTGAAAATTTTTGGATAGGACTGCTGGATTGATTCTCTGCCCTAGTGAGGCTATAGGAGGGGCTCCACAGTTGCCTGGAGTCTCTGGTTAGACTTACTAGATAGTTGGAACTAGGTTCTATATTAAGTAGTAAAGGGGGCCATGAATGAGCCTCCTTGCCCTGGCAGGGCAACAGAATGGGACCCAGGACCTGTAGCTCTCATTGTTTGGGACTTGAATCAGGCCTGAGTGTGCCCTGAACTCCCTGGTTAGGTGCAGCCCCGAGCTTTGCTCTGTAGACTCTTCTCCTGCCCCGCCTTCTCTCAGCCAGGGTACTGTGGGCTGCACAGCTCCCAGACATTTTTGCCAGCCCTTCTGGTCCAGTGGTGCTCAGAGCCACAGCGGTAGGGCCGTATTTCAGCCCCCTTGCCTGGGTGGGAGGGGGAGAGACCACTCCAGGCTGCTCTCAATTTCCCAAATGGGTGGGAGGGCCTGGGAGCTACCTTTAGCCTTAGCCATGAATGAATCCCCTGTCCTGTATGGAGCACAGACAGACTCACTCCATGCCTGTCCCTGGCTATAGTCTAGGGGCAATCAGCTCTTCTGTCTCTCAGCTCAAGGCCTACAGGATGCAACTGGACTCTGGGGCCAGTGGAACTCTTCGTCTCAGGCTCTAAGTCAGGCACATCTGTACCCTACCAAGTTCCTGGTCAGAGTGCACCCCTAGCTCAGTTCTGCATTTGATCAGAGCTGCTCTTTGGGGTTACTGCTTGGACACTGCAGGTGTGAACTTGGTCTGCCACGACCCACACGGTGATTGTTGCAAGCTCCGCTCCATTTTTGTGTCAGTCGGACTCCCAGTGACAGCCCCACAGGTTCCTGTACAATCCCCACAGTGCGAGATCAGACTTGGGGCTCCCACAAAGCAACCCACAATTCTGCAGAGGGGCTAGCTATCTCCCTTGGGTTCTCCTTTTCCACTGGAGGAACCCTTGGCTCAGGGAAATCTCTCTACAGGGTGCCGCACTGTTCTGGAGGAGGGCCATTGTGGGCCATGCGTACATAGCCACTCTTCTTACCTTTCTAATGCAGTCTGTCTTGGTCTCTGAGGCATGGGGTGAGGGGGCAGGAGTGCCTCGGCCTCACCTCCATGATCTGGGATTCTTTCAGAGGTGTTTTGTTCTTGGATAACTGTTAGTTCCTCTTGTGATGGGGAGTGATGACCTGTGTGGCCATCTCGGTAATATTGGAAATGTTCTAGTTCTTTTGTTTTTTTTCCCCAAGAGTTTTATTTATTATTTACTTGAGAGAAAGAGTGCAGAAGAGAACACAGCAGGGGGGAAGGGCTGAAGGGTAGAGGGAGAAGCAGGCTCCCCACTGAGCGTGGAGCCCAATGCAGGGCTCGATCTCAGGACCCTGAGATCATGACCTGAGCGGAAGGCAGATGCTTAACTGACTGAGCCACCCAGGCTGGAAATGTTCTGGTTCTCAACCTCATTGTTGAGGATTCTGTTATTTGGCCTATATATATTATTAAATATTTCCTTCTACAGATCTAATAAGGATTTAAGGAATGAGAATCCCACCATAAACAATTGGATAGAAGTATTTGACAGAAGGAGAAACATTTCCTGTATAGAACTACTAATAGGAGTAATGAAAGACCCTTACCCTTCCCACAGCAAGAAGAGGTGAGAGCAGATCCTCAAAACTGTGATTGCTGAGAGCCAGCATCTGGAGAGGCTCCTACACAGACAAAGGAGGAAGAAACCAGAGTGGAGTAGAATAGATCCACCAGGTGACACATTTTCCAGTGACCCCGTTGTCGAGTGCAGGGCAAACCCTTGCTGAGAACACAGAATGGCCTATTTTGGCCACTTTCCACCCTTTGTTAGTAGTTCCAGGCCCATCCCTCCCCTTTCTCTCCAGGGCTGCCATACTCTCCTTCTACATTATGACAACGGGCACCACCTGCTGAGTCCAGAGCATCCTACATCCCTAATCCTGACTTCTTAATTTAAGCATGCAACCCTGTGCTCCAAATTTTCACTTACTGCCTTACGAGAAATTGAGTTAAAAGAACTGTTTTTGGACTTTTTTAAATCCCCATTAATATGCAAAATCTCCCAAGTAATACCTTTGCTCTGGTGTGTGCATCTGTTTCAGTTAATTCTGGTCATGCAGACTTTCTGGCACACTTCAGCTCATCCCCTTCCAAGAAACCAACCCACAGCCCTTGTGGTTCTCCCAGGAAGTCAGAAAATCACCCTGGCCTCAGAGAGGGCAGCAGCCAGCCTCAAGGAAAAGGTTTCATCCCACAAACCTTGCCAGCGAGTTCTTAGGCCATCTCAGCTTCTCAGAGATACAAATAAATAAATCTATCGCAGTGTTTACCTAATGATGACTATGCCAGAGTTTGTGGGTCGGGGGCCATGGTTAGCGACACAAATAAAGTATCTTAGGATCACTTAACTATTTCGCTGGGGCTGATCTGTGGCAGCGTGAAGCTTTCAGACCATAATGACTGCTGTTCAGATGACAGTCCCTTCACACTGGCCCTCCAGGGTCCCCCGTGGGATGGCTGCTAATTGCCCACAGAGCTCAGTGCATGGTCTGGAGGCCTGTGCTGGCCCAGACTGCCTAATTGTGATGGATGGCCTTTGCAGGCTGAGGCCAGAGTCGAGGCTCTCTGGGAGAGATTG
>PITA01020081.1:0-35844 GCA_004023965.1 Spilogale gracilis | reverse complement strand
GGGGGGGGGGGGGGGGGGGGGGGGGGTGGTATATGAGTGAGTGTTACAAAAGCAAGTAGTTTGGTTTTGCTTACCATATATTTGAGTAAAAATAGGTCTTTTTAAGTCACCTTGCCAGTGAGTCCATCAGATGTGACATTAAAGATAATGAGGCTTCTGTTCTGAAGCATATGCAAATATTCAAATGAACCACATTAGAAGAGTACTCACTTCAGTGATATACTGCTATTTCTCTCTTTGGGTGCCTGGGTGGCCCAGTAGGTTAAATCCTCTGCCTTTGGCTCAGGTCATGATCTCAGGGTCCTAAGATTGAGGCCCACACTGGGCTCTCTGCTCAGCAGGGAGCCTGCTTCCTCCTCTCTCTCTGCCTGCCTCTCTGCCTGCTTGTGATCTCTCTGTCAAAGAAATAAATAAAATCTTTTTTTTAAAATTCTCTTTTTTTAAAGATTTTATTTATTTCTTTGAGGGAGAGAGAGAGAGAGAGAGAGAGAGAGAGAGAGAGCTTGAGAGTGTGTGGGAGGGGCAGAGGAGGAAAGAGAAAAAATCCGAAGCAGATTCCACACTGAGCACGGAGCCCAATGCAGTCCTGATTCCATAAGTGCCATGAGATCATGACCTGAGCCGAAACCAAGAGTTCAAACAAGCTTAACCAAGCTGAGGTTAACCACCTGAGCCACCCAGGCACCCCATGCTTGAAACGTTTCTAGGACCCACATTTCAGTCACCTTCAGGGCCTATGGTTCATTCCTTTGAAGAAATTTAATTTGCCGGACCCCTCCACCTCCTGTTTCACAACTTCATTCTCAAACTTTGTGCTCAATCTCTGGAAATGGTAAACTGGTAACATTTCTAGTGAGAACCCCTAGTTGTCTTTATATTCCACTCCGGGCTTTTGTATTCCGCTTTGGGCTTTTGATCTTTCCACTCCCTCCTTTCTGCTGGGCATACCCTTCCTCCTGTGCTTTATCACTCCTCCTAATATCCTAGTTCATCTGGCCCATTCTTATCCACTCTATATCTCCGTTCAGGTACCTGCTCCCCAGGAAGACTACTCTGAACCCCATCACCTCCTTGATGGCTATAGCAAATCTCTGCTTATATACTCAGAAGTACAAGAAACAAAACCACATTTTTCTATGACCTACATTGTATCATGCATCCTTTTTACTGTGTGTTGGAAATTTAATTTCAAAAAATTTAGAGTCCTCCCTCTTCATTCAACTTTTTATCCAAGTTCTAGGGAGAAATGTAATGCTTGGTTGCCAGGAGTAGAATGAATGGGGATGAACCATCTGGTTCTTAAGGTCATCATCCCTTCTCACTAGCTTCTACTACAACATCCATACTCCCATGGACCTGAGGTTATCAGCTTAATGATGACTCCGGGGTTGTATCTCAGCCTTGACCACAAGAAATCATTAGATCTAGCTTCCTCCCAGCTGCTTTTGGGTCCCTAGTGGGCTCACATGATAAGGAGATCACTCTGCCCCTTCCTGTTCAAGCATGGCCACAGTTCTCTCTGTGAGTTCACCTGGGACTTGTCTGTATCTGTACCTCTCAAGAACATTTCATGATAACTTTAGATTGAATAAGCAGCCATTCTGATCTCCAGTGACAAGAATTCCACACTATGTATATGCCACCAAATTCCACTCTAGCAGAGAATATTGCCTTTTGTCTTAGAATTTAGCATAGATGATATCACATTTCCCCAAACCTAGTTCTAATTAGATGTCAGGAAATATCTAATAAAGCACATTTATGTCTAAGAGACCTGATACTTCATTCTGCTCTCTAGATATTAATCCAGTAAATGTGTATTGGTTTACATTATTATTTGTAGAATAAGAAGGAAAAGTTGTCAATAACTCCCCTTTTGAAAAGCTGATGAGGGGGACCTGGGTGGTTCAGCTGGTTAAGCATCTGCCTTTGGCTGAGGTCATGATTCGGGAGGAGTCAGGGGATCAGTCAAGCTCTGCTCAGTGAGGAGTGTTCTTCTCCCTCTCCCTCTGTTCCTCTGCCCTGCTTGTACTCTCTCACTCTATCTAAATAAAAACTTAAAAAAAGGAAAAAAGGCTGATGAGTAAATATAGCTTAAAGATAAAGATCTCTCAAATCTCTGGCTAACTCTATTAGTGGGCCCCATCAGGGTACCCATCAGTAAACATTGATTGAAAGTCCAAGATCCACAATAAATATTATGGACCTGAAAAAGAACAAAAGAAGAGACTCATCTTTGGGGAACTTACTGTCCTGCTGTGGAATGGGACCAGGGACAGGGCAGGAGAGTTCCAGAAAGTGAAATAATACACTTGACACAGTTGGTGACAAATTTGAAATGGTGTAGGGCAAGCTAACCCTGCAATAACAGTTTACTTCTCTTATTTTAACCTGGAAGATATTGATAAAAATAAGAAATTGGACTAAAATATCTCCAAATCTCCTTCATAATATTGATGTTTACTGAAGAGATGTTCTATCCAAGACAACTGTAAAATGTAAAAACGATGGCTTGAAGTGCCATGCAAAATGTATAGTGATAACTCAGAAGAGGAGGGGTTTGGGTGTGTAGGTAAAAGATGACCAAATCACCAGTTTTGAACCATTAAGAACTATGAATGTGGTGTCAGAGGAAGATATTTGCTCTTTGTCCCTGGTTCTGGCATAGAGCTCCTAAAACTCTTGGAGTTTCTTGAGTGATGAGAGTGATAGGAGCACCTTTTTTGGGTTTTGTTGTCGTTTTTAAAGATTTTATTTATTTATTTGAGAGAGCAGGAATGAGGGGGGGGGCAGAGGGAGAGAGAGAATGAGACTCCCTCCACTGAGCCAGGAGCCTGATGTGGGTCTCAGTCCCAGTACCCTGGGATCATGACCTGAGCTGAAGACAGATGCTTAACCAACTGAGCCACCTAGGTGCCCTGAGAGACTTTTGTTCTAAGGAGGCCACTCTTAACAGCCCTAGATGGCTTCAGGATGGGGGCTGGTCACCAGAAAGACCAAGCCTTGATGAGAAGCTTCAAACTTTCAGCCCCACCCTCCACACATTCCCCAACTTCTGCCAGTGACTTAGTAAATGTTGCCTACATAATGAAACCTCCATAAAAGCTCCTAAACAACAGGGTTCAGAGAGCTTCTGGAGTGGGAGGATAGCGCACCCCAATTCCCTGGGGACAACAGCTCCAGCACTCAAGACACTTGGAGACTTTTTCATCTGATTGTTCATTTGCATCCCTTGTAACAAACCAGTAAGTGTAAGAAAAATGGCTTCCTGAGTTCTGCAAGCCATTCCCATGAATTATCAAACCTGGGAACAAGGGTTGTGGGACCCCCAGATTTGTAGCTGACCACACAGAAGTGTAGGCAGCCTGGGAACCTCATTTATGGCTGGTATCAGAGTGGGGGGTGGTTTTATGGTGCTGAGCTGTTCACCTGTGGAGTCTGAGCTAACTTTGAATAGTTAATGTTAGAATTGAATGGATTTATGGGACACCCAGTTGGTATCAGAGAATGGAAAATTGATCAGTGTGGGGAAAAATGTGTCAATGAACTTCTCAAAGACAAAAATGGAAAGCTGCCTGACAGACCACTAGGTATTTATTTAGACCTTGATCAGACCTCAGGATAAAAATACGCATATTTGGCCTGCAAGTAACTCAGTGTGTATTTTTGAAGGCAGAGATACACTATCAGGAGGGGGAAAAGGATTTGATAGAAGCCAAGGAGAAAAGGGACTTCCCGTGAGAAAGAAGGAAAACTGTCATGGGAAGAAATGCTAACTTCATGGGAAGATGATGCAATAGCCAAACCCCCCTTCACATCCTCCTGCCTAGGGTTGGCCACAGTTGTCTGAGGGAGTGAGATATGTGAATTAGCATACCAAGAATCATTGACATTTAAAAAAATGTTTGAGGGGCGCTTGGGTGGCTCAGTTGGTTAAGCCTCTGCCTTCCGCCCAGGTCATGATGCTGGAGACCCGGGATCGAGCCCCACGTCAGGTTGCCGGCTCTGCGAGAAGCCTGCTTCTCCCTCTCTCCCTCCCCCTGCTTGTGTTCCCTCTCTGGCTGTGTTTCTCTCTGTCAAGTAAATAAAATCTTTTAAAAAAATGTTTGAAATTGCTACTCTGTCATTTAAATTATATATGTGTGACCCTTCTCAATCTTAGACAACTCCCCTCACACTTAGACCTCCTGAAGGCATTTTACTCATGTCCTACCCCTGACTTGGCAGGGATGGCATCCATTGTCTGCTTAAGACTCTTCAAAGATTTCCATTTGCACTGGGGTAGGGTTCAAAGCCTTTACCCAGTCCACTGTGTCCTGCACAATGGGGCTTCTGCCTGATTCTCCAGACACACGCAATCCCTTTCCTGCCTTCCCTCAGTCTGCTCCTGCCAGAGGGACCTTCCTTCTGTTCCTGGACTCCACCAATTGCTCTCCACCTCAGAGTCTTCCCACAGGCTAAGTCTGCTCCCGGTCCATCCCTCCTCACCCACCCCTACCTCACTCCTACCCATCTCTCCTTAAGATTCCTTCTTCCTAGGGGCACCTGGGTGGCTCAGTTGGTTAAGCAACTGCCTTCAGCTCAGGTCATGATCCCGGAATCCCGGGATCAAGTCCCACATCGGGCTTCCTGCTCAGCAGGAAGCCTACTTCTTCCTCTCTCACCCCCCCTGCCTGTGTTCCCTCCCTGGCTGTGTTTTGCTCTGTCAAGTAAATAAATAAAGTCTTTAAAAAAAAAAAAAGAAACCTACTGATTTTCAAATTGTACACTTTCAAAAGGCTTTCTATTCACTTGAAATATCCAGAAACAAATGGTCTCAGCTGATATTGATATGACCTATTAATCATTATTCTGTTACCCTTTATTCTAGAGGCCACCAAATTTATTTCGTATTTCCCTCAAGAAATATGTGTTACTTCATTTTTTCAAATGTTGCCCTCAAGAGTATTACTTGAATATAAATCACAATACATGCTGTTTTCCAAATTTTAAACTTTTATTCCAAATATTTAAAGATAAAGTTGTTAACAATAACCATAATATTAGCAAGAAGTAAAAATATTAAAATATGAATGTAAGTATTGAAACACATACTTTATTTAATTTCAAAACATTTGACACGGAAACACAGGTCACCTGCATCAAATAAATTCCGTTGCATTCTGGCACCTAAACTTTCCCTAAAACACAAAAAAGAGGACTCTTGAGAGCCATCACACAAACTTTATGATTATTTGTTAAGGAAACAAAGTGCAGTGCAGTGCAATTCTGCACAAAAATCTTACCAAAAATGATTTCTGAGGTATATTTATGTAGGTTACTATAGTTAAAGAGGAAAAAAAAAGAGAGAGAACAAAATATCCACCCTTACTTAAAATCTCCTAAAGGAATGAACCATCTCTCATACCAAAACTGAAGACACATACATTATCTGCACTCAGAATTCACTTGCATCACCTGATGATTCGTTCCTCCCAAATACCCCTGGTGCTTACAAATCCTCCTCCTGCTTGTGCAGCCTTTGAATTCCGTTTGATGTAATGCGAGACCTACATACTCAGCCAACAAAATCTTTATCTTCATCTATATTCTGTGAAAACAAATTGAGACAAAACTAAATTCCAGCTCACCTGGAAGGAAAGACAACTTTCTCCTGCTCTTGCGTCTCAGTGCATGTTTATGAATCCCAAAGCACATTTTGACCTCCCCCGGACCATCCCTCAGTTTTCATCAGCTGTTGTCACTGATGCCTGCAGTGTGCCTCCGTGGGTTGGCAGGAAAACTTGTAGAATCAGGTTTCACGGGAGGAAAATGCACTGCCCTTCTGAAGTCCCAGTCTAATACTCCAAAAAAAAAAAAAAAAAGAAGCTCCATCCAGTGTGGTGAATTTCCTTGGAGTATGTGACCACATTTACAAGGGGCATTGTCAAAAATAAAGCTCAAGAATAAAACCACGCCATGGATATCGCAATCTCAACAAAGAAGGCTAACACAACCATAGGCAGCATTTCCACATACTGAAATGTCTGTGGCCAAATGTTCCTGGGGCTTATCAAAATGGGATCTGATTAAGAGACTATTGGGAAGGTTGTGTTATTAATCATGCTGTTCGTCACATGCATTCAATACAGTTCCTACAATGCTAGAAAAGGCTATAAAAGGAGAATTTAATATTGGAAAGTATTTACAGTGCCACCAATCAAGTAGCAGAGTGGAAATGGGGGGTTATCTACAAATAACCAGCGCCAGCACGCTTCCGGAAATGAATGATTACATGAATTTAGCTGTTTATTAGTGCAGAGACATGCTGTAAAGATTAAATGAGAGGAAGGGAAGAGGTTGCGCAGAAGCCCATTAGTTTGCAAAATACGAAACTCAACATTTTCAAGAAAAAGTACAATTAAAATGTGTGTTTATGTTTGACAACTAAATTACACATGTCTTTGTAATTTCTATATATGTTGTATACAAAAAGCAAGGAAAACTGCTGTATTTTTTAAAGGAAGATATGAGTCTTGATCTCTGCAAAAGCACCAAATGTATATCATTTAGGATAATGTCATGACACACATTTGACAACTAAATTACACAGCTCTTTGATATACTATGTATGAACAGTGGCAATTATGGCCAATAAAATCAAAGAAAGAAAAAAAAAACCAATTAACACTAACATATCATTATGACTCACTAGCATATAAAATCCTTTGCCTGCTCTAAATTGCCAGCAATTGGCAATTCCCAAATTCCTAAGGATGAAGACAATAGTTTACAAATAACTGGAGCTCCCAGAGATTTTGGGGGGCTCTTGGGAGCTCTCCCATCACTTTCTTCTATCAAACGACCCAGAACACAATAATGACTTATAAAACCTACCCAACCCTGCTCCCAAGATTTATAAACTGCAGTGATTCATTTTGGGATTCTAAACAAATTATGATACTGCCTTATTTAAAAAAAAAAGATAGTGGTTAATTTCTTTGATAGAAAGAATATGGAATTTGGAGACAAAAGGCCTGAGTTTGAATTCCAGATTAGACGTTTATTATCACTGTAATTTTGGCCAGAGTGGGAATAGTAAGAACATCTACCCTCAGGGAGTTGTTGTGAGGAGTTAGGAGGCAAAATAAATGTGAAAGTATTTAAAGATGGGGGAGGAAAAAACCACTCTACAAATGTTAACTCTTCCTCTGTGCTATGAAAAGGCTTCATCTAAATTTAGCAGGTGAGAAAAGTACAAAGGTATCCTGCTACAAAAATCTGAATACAATGAAAGTAAACTGATCTTAATAGAACGAGTAACATGTTGCAGAGGGAAAGACTCCATGAAATCTGGATTTAGTAAAATTGACCCAGGTTTCACATGGAGAAAATCTGGCAAAACTTTTCAGTAAGATATTAAACCTGCTTTTAAACAGTGAGTAAAGCCTCTGTGGTTTCAAGATTCTATAGGAAAGCAATAGAGATGCTAAATTAACTGAAATTAAAAAATAAAAATAAAAACCATACTTGGCTACTGATAGCTAAGTAAAAATGAATTATCAAAAGACTTAATAAATAACTGTAGATAACAGTTTTACTCTTCCAACTTAACTACTGAAAAATTCATAGTGGCAGATGACCTCCTAAACTCTTAAGGTCACTCCATGGTGACATCATTGAAACCCAAAAGGGGGCTGACTTTCCAAAATTTTCCTGGATGTAAGGTATTTCTGCATAAATGTACCAAGAGAGAAAATGCATTATTAAGAGCACTCTGTGAAGGTCATCATGCCATACAAGTGTGTAAGATGTTATTATTCAAGAAATCCGAAAAGCTTCTAAAGATTTTTAAATCTTGTGGCACAAGCCCAGATCTGTGAAATTTACAAAATAAAGAGTTCTACAGAAATGGTATTTTTTTTAAAAAATGTATATCTCAATACAAAGTATAATAAATTGAAGGGGTTGAAAATGAAAACCACCAGACAAATTCCTTTCCTGGTTTTCCAGGCTGTTCTTTGACAACCTTGGCTATGATTTTCCATGTCACTCAGTCACACACAATGCACATCTTTATTCATCTCTGGTCCCCTGCAATTATTCCTGTTCTGAGTTATTGAGCTTTCAAATAACTGATTTCTCCTGTTGCTTTTCTGAACTCCCTAAACAGTGCCAACAATCAGCTCATCAGTTATCCATTCCTGACATGGATTTGGCACCGCAGGCCTCTCCTATCGACTGCTGCTTGCGTGGCGAAACCCTACACACAGGAGTGAAGGGTGCAAGGAGAAGGCCTCAGTGCAACCCAGAGGAAAACCGATTTGCAAAAACAACCCAAAAGCGGCTGCCCTCCTTAAAATTCCATTGAATCTTGAGTTTCCGGAGAGTCCTCTAAGCCTAGTGGGTCCCCTATGCCTGACTGTGAGCTTAAGGTAAACCCAGAATTTTTATATGTATTATGAGCATTCATAAACTTCTGCAGGTATTTGGAGGTATACAGCCAGTGGTGTTTCAGAACGTCTTCCATCTCATAGCACTTGGACTGTCTGGCGTTCATTTTTCGGAAGCGCCTGAACAGTTTGTTGCCTGACTCATTCCCCTCACTCGCCCAGGCCCCAATGGAGCCGTCTCTCTCAATAATTTCAGGGACATGTGCCAGGGTTTTGTGAAAATAATTGGTGATTTTGCCCTCATATCTATACTTGAACTTGGTAGACAGGAGCTCAGCGAAACGCTGTGAATTGAAACTATACTGGCAGAGAGATTCTGGGCACTCTTTGGCAGGACATGATGATCGCCATACAGGCTTCATCTTAAGGTAAAGGTCCATCAGCTCCCTCAGAGCTTCGTGCCTCTCCTCAGAAGGAATTAATTCACAAACTGCTTCAACTGTCTCTTTGGTCATGAGTTTCCTGGCAAAGTTGCCATTCATCCTCATGATTGGTTTCAGGTTCATCTTCTTCCGGAGATGCTTGTCCAACGTTGCCTGCCATCTTTTCCTTTCCTCTTTGGAGGCACTGGGATTCTTATACACCTCCCCTATCTCTAGCTGGAAAATCTTGTAGAACTCAGCTGCATTGCCAATATCGCAGTGGAGTGCATCAATGGAAGGGACCGTCTCGATGAAAGGTTTCGATGAGACCCCTTTCACCCGATCCCGCAGTTCTTCCACAGACTCGTGGTACGGGTTAGAACGCCAAACCTCATAGCGCTCCAGGTTCTCAGAGTGGCTTCTGGTGATGGAGTGGAAGACAAGATTTTGAGATGCTTCCAGGCGGGTGGCATCACAAAGAGTGCAAATGTAGACTGAGCCAGAAGCCTCGAGGCCTTCGACTTCCCGAACAAGTTTCTCATCATATCCGGTGCCCCTGAAGATAAACTTGAAACTCCGAAGGATGCCTCCCATCTCAAGCATTAATTGGCTGCTCTTCATGGCCTCCCTCTCAGCAATGAGAGGGCTGAGGATGGCCGTCAGGGTCTCGTGGTCAGACTCATCTGCCAACATGAGGCACAGGGGCTTACAACACAGTTCGGAGTTGGGTTTGGCTTCTTCAAACACCTTCACGTTTTCTGAGCCATGTGCTATAGTAATTTTCATGACCGTGAACGAAAACCGCACTGCCTTTTCGGGGACTGCTGGCCCACTCCCATGCTTCTCGCTCACATCTCCCATTCCGTCACAAGACTCCTTCACCACGACAGTGAAGGGGCCATTCAGGTAATCATCAAGGTCTTGGGCTCTCATGCCTTCCAGGATGTCTTCTTCCATGTCCATCAGAGCAGACACCAAAGCTGAATCGTAGCGGAAGCGCTTCGCGATGGTGTCCACAGGGTAATCGTCCACCAAGGAAGACAGCCCAGACAGGCCGTCAATAATGCCCACGTCAGTGCTGGAGGACACGTTCTTCAGAGGGGGCTGCCATTCAAAGGGATGGTAGCCTGGCAGGAGGATCTTCTCAGCATTCCGAAGGGCATGCAAAGGCTGAAAAATCTGCCTCCCAGTGATGGCTTTCACAGTCCTGTACATCTTGTGGTACTGACTGCAGCTGAGGAATGTGTTGACACGGATGGCCAAGCAAACAGCTGGCTGCAGGCCAGAGCCCCGTCCCTGCATGATGGCCTCCAGCTCGTCTGCCTGTCTGTGCTCATTCCTCGCCCTCAGCGCCAGCAGGAACAAGGTCAGGCACACAGATTTCACATCTCCACCTTCTTCTTTGTCGGCGAAAGCCTTGACCTGCAGCTTGAGCTCCCGCAGGCGGTGCTTCTGAGCCCTTCGGGTCAAGGACAGGAGATGCTGGCGCGGCCGACCCCCCTTGTTAATATGCACAAAAGTCTCTTTGGATTCCTTATGGCTTGAGACATGGTGATTATATTTTTCCAAGCTGACTTCCTCATTGCACTCTTTGGCTGGACATTTCACCATAAGGGAATTCAAGATGCTCAGAAAGGACTTCACCGGACTCTCCAGGTCGGTAGGGAAGCAGGGATATTGGCAACAGGGACAATAGCTGCCCATGACTTTGAGGCATCTGAGAATGCAGATCCTGCAAAATACGTGCTTACAGGTGGTCTCCACAGGGTCAGCCAGAATGTGTTCACAAATCTGGCAGGAGATGGATTTCACAAAGTGTGCCGGGAAGTCCACTGCAAGAAGCTTGGTACTAAGATGTATATTACTGCAGTTGGAAATCTTCTGCATGACTTCTTTGCTGCTAATCCTTGCCCGAGCTCTTCTCTTGTGCCGACGAGCTCTTCTCGCTCGGTCAACCGTGGTTTTGAGTTTTTTACTGAGCTGCACATTTGGCTGATGACTCTTCCTCTTGAGTCCCTGGCGGGCAGCGTGGCAGATGTCACAGGATGGTGTGTGGGGGTGCCACTCCATGGTTGCATTCCTTGGGAAGGAAACCTCACATGGGGTGCTGCTAAACTTCTTGTACATGATGCGCCAGCAGTTATGGCAGAACTCAGTGGGATGGATCGAGTCAACATCTGCCTTCACATCGATCCGGAAGACCTTGGCAATGAGGTCTGGCCAGGAAGTAGCTCTCCTTTCCTTCTTTCGTAAAAGGACCTGGGTTTTACCATCCACAGGCCCATGGACTGGATATCTCCTATGGTGTCCATCAGTTTTAAAAGAATTCCCACAGATACGGCAGAGATGTCGAAGGTTGGCTTGGTGGATGGCTTTGTCTCTTGCTTTCCCATCATCATGGGATTTCTTCAGGAACTTAGGGTGAGTGTTTCCTGCTGTTTGACTCAGAGCTGGCTTCTGACCATCAGCCTTGTCAGGGACTGCTGGAGATTGCTCCAGAGAAGACTTCCCCTCAGAGGAAACTTTGTTTTCTATGTGAGCCTCTTCGGGTGCCTTTTCAAAAGATCGCACCCTGAATAGTTTAAATTTCCATTCTGAAAACTTAATATGTGGGTGCTGAATTTCATCTGGGGCAGAAGTGACTCCCAGCGTGGGTGGCAAAGAAACAGCCATGCCGGCTGAGATTCCTGAGAACAATGAAAAAAGTCAGATTAAGAAAAAAATTTGATATCCCACTGATGTATCTTGGAAGGAATACAAATAAATACATTCAATTATTCATTCATTGATTGATACAAACAGTTACTTATTAAGCCTTATATTTTAATGTACTCTGTGAGGCGTTGAGTATACGGCAGAGAACAAGTCATTCCCTGCTTTGACCACGTCCATGGTCACCTATACCAACAGGCACCACAGTGGTTCAGTTTACATATATATGTATGATCTTATTTTCTCTCCATCAAAACCTTAAGGTCTTTGAAGACAGAACCCTTTGAGTGATTTATCTCTATCTCTCCAACATTTCTAGTATACATGAGGGCTGAATTGTTATTTGATGAATAAATACAAGGAAAAACTGGCTAGTAAAACCACAGAAAAAGTCATATTTTCTGCATTGCATTAGCCTCATTGCACTAGCTGGACAATCTATTTCCAGCTTTTTAAAGCAGTCTCCTGAGAGGTTGGTTGTTTATTTCTTCCAAGCGGGTCATAAAGGGATGATAAAGCTACAAACCCAAAGAAACTAATTACTCACTACTTGAAAGGATGAAGTGAATTTTGAGACTTTATGAATGCTAACTAATAATAAGTATCATGGATAGTAATTATGCTTACAATTTTAATTAGTGAACGCTGCTGTAAATTATAAGGCTGTGTCTACATTACAAACAAAACACCACAGAACTCTCTATGTACGAATACACAAAGATTCCCAAGGACTGTTAAGATGAAAAATTCAAGTAGTTTCAGGTAAAAATCACACAGGCCATCCTGGAAGTCATTACTGAACAATGGTCATTAGCTTGATAGTTTATAATAAGAAAGGTAGGCGTAATATTTTTCTTGTGATAAAAAATATTAGCAATTGCATATGCCAGGAAACCCTACCAGTCTGGGTAGTGCGGCAGAAAAAAATCTGCAAATGCCATTTGAGTCCTCTCCAGATCCAATTAGCCCAGTATTTTCAAAATTCCTTAGTACACATCACTTGGAAAAACAGCAACTGTGTTTCGACCCATCATCTATCTCTCCCAAATGTGCTGGGGTTAACATTCTTGACCCACAAATTATGTCAAGCAACACTTTTCCCCCCTTAATTAATTAGCTAACTAGATTGGGGCGCCTGGGTGGCGCAGTCGGTTGGGCATCAGACTCTTGATTTCAGCTGAGGTCATGATCTCGAGGTCATGGCATCGAGCCCCATATCAGACTTTGTGGTCAGCAGGGAGTCTGCTTGAGATTCTCTCTCTTCCTCTGCCCCTCCCCCGCCTCAGGCTCATGCTCTCTCTCTCTCTAAATAAATAAATTTTAAAAAAATCTTTTTTAAAACATTAACTAACCAGCTTGGTGGTATTTTTATATAGTCATGTGGTCATGAAGACTAATCCTGAGATGAATAGCAGGGGTCGGCTGGGGCTCGAGGGAATGGACGTGTAATGACCAGTGCTGACCACTGCTACCAAAGTTTCTTTTTAAGTCATCCCTTTAAACTACTGAAGTTTGTTCCATCTTGCATGCTCTAGGCTTCAGAGGCTGATGTTCTTCAGGAAAACCAAAAGCTAATTTCCAAGACATGGTTAAAAAGGAAAACCTGTGAAATTGTTCTATATGCAGGACCGTGTGAGATCTAAACAATTTCAACCATCTCAAAAGTCTCATTAACCTCAAAAGTATTTCAGCTGCAACCCAGAAAACACTGGGCTTGTTTTTTAGGGTTTGGTTACGTTCCTAAATTCTGTCCTGTGTCAGGTTGTGAAGGCCTCCCAGGTTTCCTCTACCCCATTGGCTAGAACTCCTTCCCAAAGTCCTTTTCTTTCTGTTAGACTTTTCCCACCCAGTCTTTTTCTAGCATGCTTATTCTCTGTATTTCCAAAATAATATTTTGAATCTTTATTTTAAAAACTGCATCACCATCTCTGGAGCTAAATAATGAACTTTCACAATGAGTAAGTCAACCACAGGCATGTTGGAGTGATCTCTAGAACTTTCTCCCTTCCCTACCTACTCCCCTCCTGACTCCACTGGCTTGAAATGTTATGTCAAAATCTGCCAAAATACATTCATTTAAATGCTCCCAGAGAAAGCATACCATTGTCAACCAATTATTAACCATTGACATCCAAATCAAATGTATTTGTTGTTTTGTTTTCAACTCAACTGCTAAAGCTTACCCAAATTAGAAACAAGAAGAGGGGAGAAGGGATGTGCTATTTGTCTTATTTCCAGGGAAATATATACCAAGATGCTAATCATGGTTATCTGTGGATGCTTTAGATGTTTTATTTTTTAAAAAAGATTTTATTTTTAAGGAATCTCTACGCCCAATGAACTCACAACCCTGAGATCAAGAGTCATATGCTCTACCAACTGAGCCAGCCAGGCACCCCAGCTATAAATGTTTTATGTTTTTCATCCTTACCTATGATTGCTACTTTTTCTGAAATAAAGTTGTATTACTTTTAGAAGATAGAACTTTTAACAACTAGATCTAATGAGGTATGTTTATCTATCTGGTTAACAAAGATCAAATTAAAATTATTCAGCATTAATGAAAGTATGGGGAAATGCAAGTAATCTTCATACATTCTTGGGAGAAGTGTAAATTGGTATAATATCTCTGGCAAACAATTTAACAATATTTTTAAAAAGTTTAACTGTGTCTTATCTTCAGTGCAATCAACTTGCTTTTAGGAAGTTATTCTATAGAAACATTCCTACAGGTTATTTCTTATGTGGGAATAAACATTCCATAGGTTATTCCCACAGTGACTATGGAGAGAGACGGAGACACAGAAAGAGATTTGTTTAAAAAAATATTGTTTGTTACTTAAAAAAAAAGAATAGGGAATAGCATAAATAATTACCAATAGGTCATTATTAAATAAACTCGGGTCCAGATATACAATAGAAAACAACACAGACATTTAACATTTCTATATAGAAATTGCACAGATGCATTAACTGCATAAATGCATCTGTGCAATTTCTACATGCATCAATGATGTGGAAAGATACCCACATGACAAAGCAGAAGACAAGACAACAATAGCTAGTAGATTCCATTTATGCACATTTGCACACACCTAGAAGTGCACACATTCTGGGAGGATACACACTAAAATCTTAACAGTGTTTACTCTCTAAAAACAGAGACACTGGTGGGTGCCTGTGTGGCTCAGTGGGGTAAACCTCTGCCTTTGTCTCAGGTCATGATCTCAGGGTCCTGGGATCAAGGCCCACATCTGGCTCTCTGCTCAGCAGGGAGCTTGCTTCTTCCTCTCTGTGCCTGCCCCTCTGCCTATTTGTGATCTCTCTTTCTCTGTCAAATAAATAAATAAAATCCTTAAAAAAAAAAAACAAAACAGAGACACTGGTAAGAAGGTCTCTTTAATTTTCTATTTTATTCATTCTTACGTCATTTTAATTTTTCACCACAAACACATATGACTTTTTAAATTTTGTGATCAATTTACTTTAGGGAAAAAATGTTTTAAAGACTAGATTTATATGTACCCATTGTCATTTTTCTCTATTTCTTCCTAAATCCTCCCTCCTCCTTCCCTTCTCCCCCCCCCCCCGCCCCACCCCAATGTTTTTAGACCTGGCTAAGCCTCAAATCTGATCAGCAACGTCATTTTTCTTTTCTGGTAAATAGGTAGAAAGGCAACTAAAATATGGACCTTGATAGAGCAGGAAATTGGGATTATGTAAGAGCTATTGTTTGACACTTGGGAATCTTACAAATGCCTGATCTCTCTTCTAGCAAAAGATCTCAGCAGCAGACCAGTCTCAATCGCAGGCTCTGCCCTATTCCCAAGAGGCACGGCCATCTCAGTGTGGCCATCACCTGCCATCACAGCTGTGGGCTCTTTGTCAACACAGGGCACAGATCTGCTTGGACAAACCAGGGATGGCTGGCCCAGATAGAAGCCACAGCGTGGTGAGGGCGTGACTAGTTACTTTCAAGGGCTGAGCCACACAGCAGCGCCACCTGCCGCTCCCAGACCCTCCCACACCCAACACACACCTATGTCGGAGCCCTTGACCCACAGTCTCCCCTCTTCACATCTTCATCTGCGTACAATGCCCAAGTGACCACTGCTTGCCCAAGTGTGACCCCTTGTTGTTGCACCTATCCCACTCATGCACCCATCCATGCTCTCCATAAATACTAGTCTCTACTTTCTGCCCAAAGCCATCATCAAAAAGTTGACAGCATCAGCAGCCTTAGTATAAGTCTCAGGCATACACGAAATGACCGCCAGATTCTTTCTCTTCCTCCAGGCAACTTCTTGCTTGAACTAGTTCATAAAGAGAAGGGCACCCTCAGAATCCCTGGTCCGGAATCCCAGTTCGAGAACATAATCTCTGTGTAGGGTCTCTATGGTGGCAATTCTCAATATCATTATGTATGAGAATCACTGGGAAGCTTGTGTTTAAAAAAAAAAAAATGCAGATCATCTGGTTCCCAAGATTCTGATTCAGTTTATCAAGCATGGAGTCCAGAAATCGCATCTGTTAAGCTTTTTGGGGATCCTGCTATGATGAGTAGCCCATGGTCACACTTTGAGAAAAGCTGGTATCCTGCTTACTCCCATTGAGTTCGGGAAATTGCTGGCAATACCTGGGAATACCTGGGAAACTACATTTCCTCCCACCCTGGAATTCATTTGCTGATTACTTATCATGCCTAGACAAGCACAGCATTTCTTTCCAAGAGTCACACCTTCCTTCTGATAATTTATTTACTCATTCATTCGAGAAGCACTCCTTAAAGGTTTCCTCTGCCCACCATATCCATTTACAGCAATTTGGATATCTGTATCTTCTCTATGAACCTACATTGTCTTCCTAAACTTAGCTTCTCATCCCTTTCCAATTTTTATACATTAGAAAGAAAAATGAAATTGTCGTGAGCTTCCCTTGATCCTTCCCCTCATCCCCTGCAAGGAAAAAAAGCCCAAGTCCTTCTGATCAGAAACTTAAAAATGTAATAAATATTGTGGCCCAGGGCATGAAAGTTACGAGTGTTACCTTGCTCAGCAGGCTGTCTGGCCAAAGGGCTGGGATGTCTATAATTCGGCTGATATTACTTGAGAACCAAAGAGAAGGCCAAGTGTGTTCTCCTCCCCCTCTTTGCTCTCTCAGGGCCCCCAGGGCAGAGAACCGCGTTATTTATCAGCTTCCACGGTCCTTCCCAGCCCGCTCCACCACAGAGGGCTAACCGCACAAGCCAGCAGCCTATCACAGGCCAGGAGCCTCCAGCTCCAGCTGGCACCTGGCTCTTCAGGAAGCTTTGCTGGGGACCGAGTGTCACGGGTGTGTGCTGGAACATTGCCAGAACTGCCAGTTCCCTCCCCAAGACTGTCTGAATTGGACATGAACTTGTCAACAGAACTCCTGGCTTCTGCCAAAAGATCTGATAGCGCTGTGCCTCACTTCCCTCATCTGTAAATAGAAATCCTAATAGCATATACCTTGAGTCAGTGAGATTATACAGTGAGATTTATCACAGGAAAATAGGGGAGACTGTGTCCGCCTTTAGTAGAAACTCACCACATACTAACTCAGCGATAATTTTTATTATTTTTTTTTAATGGGATCCAACTCCATCCCAGAATCCCCTGCCTGGTCAATTCTCAGTTAGGGAAGGTTGTGCTACTTGCAACAACACTGGGTTTAAACATGACTAGTGTTTTGAAGTCTACGGGCCTGGGATTGAATCTTGCCTCAAGTCTTTAATACATTACTTAAATTTTGGGAGCCAGAATCTCCTCATCTACAATTGGATTGATCATTTTAGCCCCAAGCAATAGGCCAGGCTTCCAAACGTTTTGCATATTTTTTAATCGTCCCAACAATCTATACATTTGACATCGTCTCTAAAGAGGAGCCGTACAAGTGTAGAGCAATGGAGAACATATCCATGGTCACACAGCCACTGACTGGTGAATGTAGGGTCCTTCATCTCTCCTCTCCACTGTAAAAGAATACTGAAGCCAATTTGTAGTCGTCGTGGGAGATGACTGAAGAATATACTTCTGTATACTTAATACCATTTCTATTTCAAACCTCATTCTTAGTTCTTAGGCCATTCTTACTTCTTAGGTTCATTATCCCCCAAAGTACCCCTCTGTCCAGCTAATATGTGAGGGATCCTCTACCTTCTCATTTGATTCTTAGCAAAAACTGTCAAAGGAACAGCTGCAAGGATTTCTCTGTGCTGTGCTGCCCTGTCAGACACTCCTCTTATATCTCCACTATTTTGCACTTGGGCTGATCTAACTGCACAACAGTCCTGGGGACACAGTTCCTGCTCGCTAAGCTAAAGACAGAACAGAAGCCGCTGCAATCATATTGGGAGAGATGGCCTGTGGCTTCTAGGAGTTTCAGTGTGTTCGTGCCCACAGGGATAGACTCATCACCTGAGGTCCATATAACACTTTGAGACTGGGCATGTGGGAACTGAGAATGCCCTAAAGACAGTGTTCATGTTCAGATCAGCAGGAAGTAGGACCTCCAGGATGGGTGGGCTTTATGGACTTGAAGTCCTTCATTCACTGGGGTCAGGTAGAGAGGAGACAACACGGCAGACAGGAGGAAGATGTCCTTCCCATCGATTGTCCCACACTCCAAAACCCTGCATCTTCGCTGGGCTCACAGAAGGAGAAAGGGCCAGATGTTCTTGCTTCACATTGAAGGAAATAGGAAACTATCACAGAATTAGAAAAGGCAGTGAGTCCCAGCTTCCAAGGATCAGGCAGGCTTCTGTCCTAAAGATTCACCTGTAAGCTAAATGAAACTAAGGTGGCCAACCATCCCACTTTTCTGGAACTTTCCTGAAGTCCAAACAAACCGCGTCAGTGGGTTACCCTTCAAGCCCAAACCAAAGCTGGAAAATTCCTCTAAGCTCAAAAATTCATAAATGGAATCCTTTTCAATTTTTATAGGGAAGTTAGATGTTCACAGAGACTCATCAAAGAATATACACCAGGCCACAGGGGACAGGGGCAGAAGATCAGTTAGCCAGAGAGATTTGCCTTTTTTTTTAAATCATCTTTATCTTAGATTTTTTGTATCGTCTAATTTTTTTATCAGTCTTGGGTTACCTTTAAAATAGAAAAAAAAGAGATTTACGAATAAGTAAAAGTACTATTAATGAATTTTAAAGGAAGCAAAATAAAACATTGGGTGCATATGAAGATATACTCTTCTAGTTTTTTTTTTTTTTGGTTTTTTTTGTTTTTTTAGATAAAAGTCTGGGTTTGCATAATTCAGATTCTTCAAGGGCAGGATTTCTAATTATTTCCTTGTTCTTCCACATGACACCCGGGGCCTTTTTCCCATTCATGCTGAAACCGTGTCACTGTCACCTGTCCTCTGCGGAGAATTAAGACCTCCAGTGGATCATCAGGACACACAAGCTGAGCCATGAATTCTTGTCCCTTTTCCTGGCCACGAAAATTCTATGGACCAACCTTGCTCCAGATCTTTCCCATGTGACAAACCCCACCTGGAGCCAACTTGGACTTCCATCATAAAACAGCAAAGTCAGAGCTGCCTAGGATGCCCTGTTGTTCCAAGCAAATTAAAAATAAAACACTGCTGACAGATCTTGGCCAAATTTAGCAGGAGGAAAAGCACGAAAAGGCCAAACTGGCGTGTAGACGATTCGATGCCAGTTTCCAGCCTTGAGCCCGGCAGTCCCAGCTGAGCAATTAGCTGCAGTTAATTCTCCAAGTGTCCACAGGCCCTGCACTGGCCTGGCTCCCTCTGGGCATGAGCACTTGGCCCGCCCTCCTTTCCCCAGCCTCTCCATCCAAGCCCCCAACTCTTCCTTAGCCACTTGCCTGCACTTATTCTCCTTGGCTCTCTGCAGGCCCTTTTAAGAGAACTTTTCAAATTCAATTTCTTCCCAGACAGCCATAAGCTCCAGTTGCTGATAGCAATCAAAATCTACTCCTGCAGCCTGTGTGAACGTGGCACTTTGCGCTCTTATCATAATCCAGCAGATGCTATTTACTGACATCGTGATTACATATAAAAGCTTGTATCTCTTCACCTCCAGCTTGCAAAACTCCTGCCTCCTAACATCACCAACCCGACACCAGAGCTGCAAGGGAACTTGGAGGTTGTCTGACCCGATGAGCACATCTTATAGGTGAGAAACAGCCCCGAAGGGCAGTGTCCTGCTCAATGTCACAGGAGGGAATTAGGAGCAGAAACAGCATTACAAACCAGGTCTCTAGGATCCCAGGACAAGATTCTTTCCACTGCGCTGAAAAGGGAGCATTCCTCCCTCTCCCGCCCCCATGCCATCTGGCTTCCCTTAGCCTGGAAAGGAACTTGCATTGGTAAAGAAGCAGAACCTTAATAGGTCACTGCTAGATGAGAGCCTTCTATGAGAATGCAAACTTGCCCCAGCACTGGGAGCGGAGAATCAGCATCTCTGCATGCTCATTCCTCCCTCACTTCCCCGGTCTTGAAATTGCTTTCTAATTAACTCAATGTGGATTATCCTGTTAGTAAATTTTCTAATGTGTTATTAATTGCTCTAAACGTCAGCTGCAGCTCATTCTCCACAAACTCAAGAGTGCCGCAGCGGGCTTTCCGTCAGCGAGGCTTTTTCTAAACAACTACTGCCATCGTGTGGGCAAAAAGGTCTCTCAGGAAAAGCCATTCTTGAGCCTAAAAAAAATCTCCTGAAGTTGGATCCGAGAACTGGTTCAAGGAGTCATTAAGTTTGGTTCTCTTCTCTCCTCCCCTTATTCCAACTTCTATCCTCCCTAACCTTCCCCTCCACCATCCCCTACCTCTGTAGGATTCCCCCATAATTCCTATAGATGAAGAAACAATGCCAAAAGTTTAGGCAATCCAAGCAACTTGCTCAAGACCACACACCTAGTTATCTGCAGTCTTCCCCTGAAGTCAAGGGTCCAACATGAAACTCGCTACCGCTACCTGGCCCCAGAAAATATGTAATAAATACCTTCTCCTCGCTCCGCAAACAAGTGAAGACATGAAGACATGAAGACCGTGTCCTCATGAGGGCTGTCCGGTGTTTAGGACTCTACTAGACATCCTTTCTAATTTGCAGGCATCCGTCCCATCTTCAAGCCCCAAATATAAGAAGTTGTTTCTCTCTCCGCGTCTTATTTAGCTGTAAGGGTCTAAGAATGGGTTCAAGGATCAGTGTAGGATGAATTTGATCGAAATTTCTTAAAGCTAGAATTCAGGTTTAAGGAATGAGCTTTCTCAGCCTAGAGTAAACATAATAGCCTGAAATTAGTACTCGCAGGGCAGCAAAAGACAATTTTACCAAAAGCCACACTGTGCAACAAAAAAGTTTACAGTTTGGGGGTTCCCAAAATTTCACAGTGATTTTTGGAGGGTGACAAAAAGGTACTTTTAAACAAATGGACTTAAACTACAATTTAAATTAATTTAACTGTGTTTCTGTCTATAGTTACTATGTGGCTTGATTTTCTGTATAATGAGAACAAGTGCTATGCTTTTAATAAATGTTCATGAAAAACTATGTTCTTTTCAACTCATGAACAGTGGTTCTCGAGAGAGATGAAAAGGTAGAA
This sequence comes from Spilogale gracilis, assembly GCA_004023965.1. Lineage (NCBI taxonomy): Eukaryota > Metazoa > Chordata > Mammalia > Carnivora > Mephitidae > Spilogale > Spilogale gracilis. The sequence continues at coordinate 14,736 of PITA01020081.1, read as the reverse complement.
TCAACTCCTAATTATTTTCATGCAAAAAGCTACCATTGAATTGTCGGTAATATGTTTCTTAAAAAACAGTTTATAATTTACTATGTGATTTAAATACTTATCTTTTTATATATTTTTCCTGGAGCATTCCTCCCACTCAAACAAAGAGCACAATTCCCAAATGCAAGTAAAATCTCACTTTGCCAGAAAAGAGAAATGTTTGTATCTTTATTTCCATATCTAGGGATGGCTATTAGTAGTAATAATTTACTTCATTATACAAGTTTCTATAAAGACCAATCTGGATTCTACGCTTTCCTGTCTTCATATCAATCTTAAAAAATATCTTTGACTGGTGACAGGAAGATGGGAGGGACTAGCTAAATTGAGCTTTAGTTGAGATTTGCCATCCTTTGTACTTTTAGCAAAAATAATATGTCATCATTCTCCTCTAACCTCCCATAACATTCCCCATCTCTTCAATACTCTTCACCCCCACAAAAGACACCAACCATAACAAAAATCCATGATTATCTTTCACTAGCATGTATTACATATATTAGACCAAAAAAAAAATGTTTTCAGGAACATGACATCATGAAGTGTTCTTAGACCTCCTAAGTCTTTTTGTGGCTTCTCTGTTTCTCATCACCCACAAACCATTATGTAGAAATTATGTGTAAGATCCCAGGAATCAGCTCCAGGTTCAGTGGCCTTTTGGCAGCCTGGACTCAAGACTCCCTTTCTCCAACAAAGCTATTTCTCCTTGGAAACAATCAGTAACACAGTATAGTGTTAAGATAATTTGTGTTTTATGCTTGTTGATCTGAAGGTGAGTGTTATGGGCTGAATTGTGTCTCCTGAAATTCACATGAGGAAATCATAACCCCCATGTGACTGTATTTAGAGAGAGACCCTTTAACGAGGTGATTAAGATAAAATGAAGTCATTGGGTTGGGCCCTAATCCAATCTGACCAATGTCCTTTCAAGAAGAAACGATGAGGTCACATCTAGAGACCCACAAGCACAGAAGACAGCATGAGGACACAAGAAGGGGGCCATCAACAAGCCAAAGAAACCAAACCTGAGATATCTTGACCTCGTACCTCTAGCCTCCAGGCCTGTGAGAAAATAAATTTCTGTTGTTTAAACCACTTACTCTGTGGTATTTGGTTACGGCAGCCCAAGCAGACTGTTAAGGTACGGATCAAGTCTCTCATCCTGGACGCTTATCCACCTAACCCAAGGAGGAGAAAGCTCTTTAGACGGTCAAATCTGAGGATACTCATTAGGCCTCAGTCTTTCTGAGCAAATATAGGTACCATGGCCATTATTATGTATTATGGTGTTGGGCTATGGTATTGGGCACTGCACGCTTTGGACTGACACAAACCTGAGTTTAAATTCTAGCCCCAACTTTTGCAAGCTGTGAAATCTTGGGCACATTTCTCAACCTCTCTGACTCTATTTCCTTATTTGAAAATGGAAATAATAGTAATTCCTAGAAGAGCCCCTGCTCAATCAGTTAAGCATCTGCCTTCAGCTCAGGTCATGATCTCAGGGTCCTGGAATTGAGTCCCACATTGGTCTCTCTCCTGGGAGAGGGGTTGTGCTTTTTCCTCTTACTCTCCCTCTGTTCTCTCTCTGTCTCTCTCTCTCTTTCAAATAAATAAATAAATAAATATTATTTTAAAATATAGTAGTACCTGCCAATGTTCTTAGCAGAATTAAATGAGCTAATACATGTAAGATGCTTAGCACTCAGTTAAATGAAACATTGCCTGAAGAACTCCTCATCCTCCCCCAACTCCCTCACTCCTCCCCTCTCACCTCATGGTCTTTCTCATCTTCTTTAAAGGCAAGTAACTCTTTAGTTCAAGATAAACTCCTAAAGTCATCCTTCATTTATCTTTCTCCAAATCTTCACATCCAGCCAGTCAACAAATTCTAGTCCTATTAAAATTATAAGTCACATCATTTTACTTCTCTGATCAAAAACCTTCTGTAGTTCTCCGTCTTGGTTAGAGTAAAGACCAAGGACTTCACTAGGACAATCAAGAAGAATTACTTTGTTCCCCCATTTACCATAGTCACATTGACCCTTGTGCTGCTCTCCAAAAAGTCCATATATACTTCTGCTTGTTATCCTCTCTGCCAGAAATATTACAGTAGACACTGCCGTCTTAGACAGGTTTCTCCAGAGAAACACAACCAATAGGAGATATCTGTATTCTAGAGATTCAGGAGAGGAATTTATTATGAGGAACAACCTCATAGGATAATGGAGGCTGAGAAGTCCCACTATCAACCATGTGTAAGCTAGGACCCAGGCCAACTAGTGGTATAAGACCCACTCTAAGGACAGGAGAAGACTGATGCTCCAGCTGGAACAGTCAGGCAGAGACAGAGAGAGAATTCTCCCTCCCACTGCCTTTTTGATCTATTGAGGCACTCAACAGATTGGACGATGCCTGTCTACACAGAAGAGCACAAACTGCTGCACTCCGTCTCCTGACGCCAATGCTAAGATCTAGAAATATCCTCACAGACACAGAGGCAGTGGTTAGCCAAGTATCTGAGCACCTTGGATCCAGTCAAGTCGACACATAAATGTAACCATCGCAGTTGCCTTGGACTTTTAGGAACATTCAGTCTAATATGGAATTAAAATAAACAAGTCTAGAGTAGCTGGTGGGTTGGAGAGAGATAATGGGATAATGAATCAAGAGTTAAGACATATGAGATGTATTTTCTTCTCTGTTGCTATATAGCTCTGTGATCTTGAACCATTCACGTAAGCACACTTGAGTGATAAGTCTCTCAGTTTAGCCTGATGTAACATTGGGTAACACATACTTTCTAGAATCCTTATGAGGATTAAATAATTAGAGGAAATGCCTGGATCAGAGTCTGATGCTATGCAGGCATTTAATATACATCAGGGGCTACATAGGTGTACTGGAGAAATAGCCACCCCCTAAAAAATTTTGAATTAAGGGCTCCTGGGTGGCTCAGTGGGTTAAAGCCTCTGCCTTTGGCTCAGGTCATGATCTCAGGGCCCTGGGATCGAGGCCCGCATTGGGCTATCTGCTCAGCAGGAAGCCTGCTTCCTCCTCTCTCTCTCTGCCTGCCTCTGCCTACTTGTGATCTCTCTCTGTCAAATAAATAAATAAGATATTTTTTAAAAATTTGAATTAAGTTTGCCTTCTTTGAGTTACACTATAAAATTAATCCACAACAAATCAGAACAAAGATGTGAAAAGTAACATCAAGAGGAGAAAATACAAAAGTTTCCAGGGTGAACAAAACTTGAGGACAGATTAAAATAGGAAAAGAATTTATTAACCAAAGTCAGGTGGCTGGTCATTGTTGTCAGCTGAACTGTGTCACCTCAAAATTCATATGTTGAATTCCTAATGCTTAGTACCTCAGAATTGAATGTATTTGGAGATAGAATCTTTAAAGAGATAATTAAAATAAAATAAGGTCATAATCCAAAAGCACTGGTGTCCTTATAAGAAAAGACACACAGAGAAAAGAGGTGAAGGCACAGGGAGAAGATGGCCACCTACCAGACAAGGAGAGAGCAACCCAGACTTAGAAGAAACCAATCCTGCTGACACTTTGATCTCAGACTTCAAGCTTCTAGAACTATGAGATGGTAAATTCTGATGTTTAAGCCACTAAGTCCCTAGTGCTTTGTTATGGTAGCACTAGAAAATTAATATAGTCATTAATAGAAACTTAGAAAGTTGAAGTCAGAATTACGTACAGATATACACATATATATTCACCAAAGAAAGGAGGCCCTTCAACCCCAAAAATGCCACTTTCCTATCACTGGGGTGTGTATAGCTTGAAGAACACCTCAAGCTTATCATTGTCTGAAATCATTACCCTTTTGAATCATCCCACTAAATCCTTTTGCTCTGGTTAGATTTTCAGCAAGCAACGTTCTGACTATAATTTGAGTTTCTTTTTTTTTTTTTTTTAAGATTTTATTTATTGACAGAGAGAAACACAGCCAGAGAGGGAACACAAGCAGGGGGCAGAGAGAGAGGGAGAAGCAAGGGCTTCCCACCGAGCAGGGAGCCCGATGTGAGGCTGATCCCGGGTCTCCAGAATCATGACCTGAGCTGAAGGCAGTCGCTTAACCAACTGAGCCACCCAGGCGCCCCTATATTTTGAGTTTCTATAACAAAGTTGATATCAGTTCTTTTCTGTCTGTCCAACTGAGGTCAGCCTCTCCCCCACTTACAGTGGCTCTGTCATGGTGGTCAGTCCCATAGCCCTGCCTTCTTCACTGGGCCAAGGGCAGCTCCAAACAAATTTCCCAATCCCTTAGATACAGTGACTGTCCAGAGTTAGTCACATGACCCTCAAAGGCAGAGTCTTTCTAGGAGATTGATATGAACAGTTGAGAGAGAGGGACCACCCTCCTCTCTCCAAGGTTGTGGACCCAAAGGATTTCATAAGCCTGTAGCTACCAAGTCCATCACTTTACCTTATGACAAAATCTATATGGGAATGAAATCCAAGTAGGCAGGAGGAGAGAGGCAGTAAGAAAGAACTGATGACATCATTTAAACTCTTGGATCCAACTATGCCTGAAATAAGCTTCAACCTCAAAGGCTTCTCCATTATAAATGCCAAAAAATTCCATTTTCTCCTTAAGCTGGTTGATTTGGATTTCTGTCCCACAAAACCATAACAAGTCCTGACTAACATATGTGCAGTTCTTTTCTTCTGTCATTGTGAGTCTTCTAAGAAACGATGGCTTCCTGGAAATTTGGGATAACATCATAAGCTTAATTTAATAAGTGAATTGTTTGACACCCTCTCTTAATATCAGTGGGCAACACAAAAACTGTAAACTTTCCTGAGTTGTAAGAGTCACTAGTTCCTGGGAGTTTTTGTTGTTGTTGTTTGTTTGTTTTTGTTTAATTGGGTCAACTTTGGGTTTCTGATTAAACTATCTGACTATCTTTTGATCAGGTGTACAATTATTAATCAGAAAGCCAAATAAACTACTTTAAAAGTCTTTCCTAAAAAGCTAATTAAAAGATGTTCATTGCAGTACTGTTTTATGAACATTAAAAATAATGGAAATGTCCATCAGCATAAGAGCAGAGACTGGAAGAAATACAAATCAGCCCAGTCTTTATAGACAGCAATTTGGCAATGATTGTCAAAATTAGTTATACACTGTAGTAGTCTGCATGGGCTGCCATAACAAATACCACAGACTGGGAGGCATAAACAACAGAAATTTATTTTCTCATGGTTCTCAAGGCTTGAAGTCAAAGATCAAGGGTTGTAGTAGGGTTGGTTTCTGGCAAGGTTGGTCTCCTCGGTTTGAGGATGGCTGCCTTCTTGCTGTGTCTTCACATGGTCTTTTCTCTTTGTGTGTGAATTCTGTTGTATCTTCCTCTTCTTCTAAGACATCCATTCTACTGGATTAGAACTTTATCCCTGTGACCTCATTTATCCTTAATCACCTCTTTAAAGGCACTATCTCCAAATAGAGTCACACTGAGGATTAGAGCTTCAGGATGAATTTGGGGACAACACAAGTCAGTCCATAATGCACACCAATACTTTGACCTAGAAATGCCACATCTACTAACTTATCCTAGGGACATTCAAATGTACTTGAATGTAAGCAAAATTATATATGTGCAAAATTCATTAAGATCTGTTTGCAGTAATAAAACACTGAGAAAAACTAACATTGTCCTTATCTTTTCAATGGAATATAATGAATACATAAAAAGGGAAAAAGAAACTGTATTTATATGGAACAATCTCTAAGAGTTCTTGATAGTGGGGGGAAAGGAGGGAACAGACAATGTACATGTTATTGTACACTTAAAAAGAGGACATATGCAAACATATTTTCCTTGTATATCCTTCAAATAATTCTGGAAAGATGAGCAAGAAAGTAGTAACACTGGCTGCCTTCAGAAAAGGGAAATATACTAGAGAGAAGCTTTTGGATTCTTCTAGTAACTTTTGAATTTTGGAAGGTTCTAGGGAAGAGTTGAAGAATTGGTTCCTTGCTTTTTCTTGTCTCCAGAGCAGCAGGGGGACAAAAGGGAGAAGCAGGGAGCCTGAGGTAAGGCTCTTGGGGCTTGATTCCAGTATCCAGGGATCACGACCTGAGCCGAAGGCAGATGCTAACTGACTGAGCCACTCGGCACCCCAATAAATAAATCTTGTACACAAAATAAATAAAACTTGTACACAAATGTTCACAGCAGCTTCGTTTGCAATAGCCAAAAACTAGAAATAATCCAGACACCCTTTAACAAGTGAATAGTTAAAACAAATTGTGGTCTATCAATACTGTAGTATTCAGCAATGAAAAGGAACAAACTAGTGACATACAACTCGGATGAATCTCTAGAGATTATGCTGAGAAAAAGAAAACTAATTCCAAAAGTTTACATTACTGTATGATCCCATTTATATAACATTCCTGAAATGACACACTTTTAGAAATGGAGAATAGGTTAGTGGTGGCCAAGGGTTAAGGAGTGAGTGGGAGTGGGAAGGAAGTGAGTATGGCTACAAAGAGGCAATACAAGAGAAGCTAGAGTTCTGGAAAGTATCTTCACTGTATCTTCACTGTATCACGTCAATATGCTGCTTGTGATATACTACACTGCTGCAAAATGTTACCATTCAGGGAAACAGTAAAGAATACGCGGGACCTTTATTATTTTTTACAACTCCATGTGAATCTGTAGCTTCAAAATAAGAAGTTTAATTTTTTTTAAGATCTTATTTATTTATTTGACAGAGAGAGAGATCACAAGCAGGCAGAGAGGCAGGCGGAGAGAGAGGAGGAAACAGGCTCCCTGCCGAGCAGAGAGCCTGATGTGGGCCTTGATCCCAAGACCCTGAGATCATGACCTGAGCCGAAGGCAGAGGCTTTAATCCACTGAGCCACCCAGGTACCCGAGAAGTTTAATTTTTTTTTAAAGATTTTATTTTTTATTGACAGAGAGAAACACAGCCAGAGAGGGAACATAAGCAGGGGGAGTGAGAGAGGGAGAAGCAGGCTTCCCACCGAGCAGGGAGCCCAATGCAGGGCTCGATCCCAGGTCTCCGGGATCATGACCTGAGCCGAAGGCAGTTGCTTAACCAACTGAGCCACCCAGGCACCCCGAGAAGTTTAATTTTTAAGTGATATTGAATAATAAATGTTTCTAAGTCTTAAGAGAAAAAAGCAAAGTGCTTTATTTAAATTCAAAAGTGAAGGGGAAAACCTTTTGAAAGCCTATATACATTCCTTCTACCATTGCGTACACTGCTAGATAAACTTGAATCATGAACCAGTGCCTTCCCTTTACCAGCAAGAGGAACTCAGGTAGGCCACTGCCACTGTCTTGAGAGGGAGAATAAAGACAATTCTTAACCTTCCAATAGATTCCAATAGATTTGGACCAAACCCTAGGCCATCCCATTTCCAGATGTGATCAATATCCTGGGGAGGAGAAGGGGTTTGGGAGGAGGGGTGGAGGAAAGGAGATAGACTAAGCAAGATAGAGATGCTGATGAGAGTCCCCAGGAAGGGACTCTAGGCTCAGCCTAGCTTGAACAAAATTGTGAAAAGGGGAGGTAACAATAGAATCATGTCCCAACATTTTTGGGGAATCTGAGAGCAGAGTATCTGACTTCCTGGGTGTAACCTGGAATAATGAGCAAAATCTCACAGTTGCCCTGATACACGCCTTTATGAGGCCCAGCATGATGACACTGTGTGAGGGTGCAGGGGATCAGAGGTCAGAAACAAGGCCATGGGTTCTTTGAGGCTGGTGTCTGAAAAGGACAGAGACAGTTTAGAGAGGAGGAAGCAGAACTAACGTCAGATGACCAGTGATGAAAAAGAGTTAGGTCCACAGATACTGGGATGTGATGAAGGCCACACCCAAGCCCCTGAGCAGATGTCAGCCTGGTCCACACCCTCCATCTCCAAGCCATAATGTCAGAAATGTAGGTGCAACCAAGGAAGAAGCATAGAAAATAGGAGAAAATACAGGAGTGACTGGTTTCATCTGAGATGACTGGGAAAATGAGGCATTATTTAGATTAATTTGTCTGTCTTCAGATTGAATGGGAGTTCCTAATGGTGACTCAGTTGACTTCTGAAAATAAAGAAATTCACCAACTTGCACAACTTAAATTTGTAACAGCTCTGCATATGGATTTTATATATAGTTTGTATTTATATATATAGTTTTTAACATATATTTTATAGTTTTTATGTATTTCTATAGTTTTATGTATTTTTATATTATATATCTTACATAGTTTTTATTTACATATTTTACATTTTTAATATTTTATGTATTAAAATATATTTACTATTTATATCATATATAATTCTTAAATAATTTTTATGGTTTCTATTTTTTTCATATTTTCTACACAGAAATATAAAACATGTAACAATAATTATTTGATTATTGAAAATAACCTAAAATGTGATTTAAGACCCCAAGATCAACAACTATTGACTCCCAGCTTCGTTGCCTCTGCACAGTCCTGACAGCTCATATACACCTTTGTTTTTAATTTGTTTTTTTGTTTTTGTTTGTTTTTTTAAATATTTTATTCATTTATTTGACTGAGAGAAACACAGCTAGAGAGGGAACATAAGCAAGGGGAGTGAGAGAGGGAAAAGCAGGCTTCCCAACAGCCCGATGCTGGGCTTGATCCCAGGACTCTGACCTGAGCCGAAGGCAGACACTTAACAACTGAGCCACCCAGGCGCCCCTCATATGCCCCTTTGATATGACTGAAAGTCCTCCAGTTTCTCATGCCTTTTAATGCCATAGAGACTACACTCCTAAATTTTAATATTCTTTCTTGCAGCACTGCTATTCTCTGTTTCTTCTAGTAACCAGTGGAAGGGTAGCTGCTGGGAGACCTTCTCTGGGTGTCAGGCATTGCCACCGTGAAGGTCCATCAAAATGCCAAGCTCTGGTTACTTCCAGGGAGTCTCCTTTCCTTTGGGCATCCTGCTCATAACAGATGCCACTAATAATCCCAAATCCCGACTCAGCCTCTCAGTGAAAGATCGCAAAAGAAGCGAAGGGGAGGAAGGGGATGCTAGCAATTTCACTTTGTACCACCTTCACAAGTTTTGCCCTATTGAAATAACCACATACACTATTATTTAGTATTTGCTCTAAAGGAAGTCACCTTGTTTCTGTGAGGAAAGACCTTCATATGTTATCTAATGGTAGTAACAGAAAAACAATGTAGGAGGGAAAATGCTTTCTCTATTAGAAAAGAAAGTTATTAAGTGCCAAGGTCTACCAGCACCAGACAGACAACTTTCCTATTTCCAATATCGGAAGGACTGAAAGAACACTAGAAAAGCAATTTGCTGTTAATGCACATCCAACGTGAGTATGTCTCCACGTAAAGTCTTCTGGTATCCTACCTAAAATCATGTCATGTACCACCACAGGATTTTGTAAAATACCAAAGAATATGATGGGTAAGACTCCTCCCAACTCAAAGACTCTTTTATGTTACAATTCCTTCTACACCTGTAGGTCCCCAGCAAACTGTGGAAAGTCAATTCAGGAAATGCCCAATGGGTGGCAGCATTGAGACCCATGCTGCCCAAGCAAAATCTTTCTTAATATAGCTCTGGTTGTTTACAGCCTGGGGGCTCCAGCCACCCTTCCTCCCCACCTGCTGTTTGTCTACAGCTGCCTCTAGGTCCCCAAGGAAAACGACAGACTGGCACATCACTTCATGTGGAAACCAGAACTGGGGGCTCCAAAATACATTTGTTGGGAGAAGGCCCAGCCCCCAACCCTTACTCCTCATGGCATCTGAATTCACCACCTGAACCCAGGAAACAGAAAGGATCAAGAAGATCCCTGTGGGCCCCTGGGTGGCTCAGATGGTTGAGCATCTGCTCTCGGCTCAGGTCATGATCTCCGGGCCCTGGGATTGAGCCCCACATCCAGCAACCTGCACAACAGGAGTCTGCTTCTCCCTCTCCCTCTGCCTCTCCCCCTGCTCATGCTCTCTCTCTCTCTGTGTGTCTCTCTGTCTCAAATGAATAAATAAAATCTTAAAAAAAAAAAGATCCCTGTGCCCTGGATCAAACTCAAGATCTCGTTTATTTGTTTTAAAGATTGTATTTATTTATTTGAAAGAGAGAGAATGAGAGAGAAAGCATGAGAGGAGAGAGGGTCAGAGGGAGAAGCAGACTCCCCATTGAGCAGGGAGCCCAACATGGGACTCAATCCTGGATCTCCAGGATCATGACCTGAGCCAAAGATGGTTGCTTAACCAACTAAGTTACCCAGGTGCCCTAATTCAAGGTTTTAAATCAATCAGCCAACCTTCCAGCATTTTTAAGCATAGCATGGTGTTAGACAGGAATTATGGTACACAATAACCTGCTGCTTGCAAGCTATAGGTTAATTGGGCAGATGATATTAAAGCTGTTGCTATTAATGAATGGAACAAGATAGGACATAACGGCTAAATTACATGCTAGAGACCATAAGAAATGTGAAGTTTCAGAGGAAACTAAGGGAAGGCCAAAGAGACCCTTCTTTCCCATGGCCCATTAAAAGGTCTATAAAACATCTAAAATGAAAGAAAAATTCAATAGAATCAGATATTAGGGATTAAAATGAGACATATGCCAGGATCTCCAGAAAGAGTCTCTACAGATTAGCAGAATGATGGGTGGATGGGATGTGTATTTACCTGTTAGGGCTCCCCTAACAAAATACTACAGACACTGTGGCTTAAACACAAATCTATTTCTATAGTTCCAGAAATGCGAAGTCCAAGGCCAAAGGGTCAGCAGGTATAGTTTTCTTCTGCAGCCTTCTTGCTGTGTTCCCATGGGTTCTTTCCTCTGTGCTCACATGTCCCTGCTACCTGTTCCTCTCCATGGAAGGACAATAGTCCTATTGGATTAGAAACCATTTATATGATATCATTTAGCCTTAATGGCCCTTTTTAAGGCCCCATCTCCAAATACAATCACATTGGGTGTTAGGGATGCAACATATGAATTTTGAGGGATATAACTGAGGCCATAACAGGGTCCCCATCCATTCTTCAAATTCGCAGAGAAAATAGGCTGGAAGGAAAACAGGAAAGGACAAGGAAGGAGGCAAAGGGAAAGGAAAGGAGGTGGGGAGGAGAGAAGAGAAAGCCCATTGATGATAGAAGTGAGGCCCCAGGGATACCTTCAAGCCTAAGATGGGAAGGGAGGCTGCCCTGACCAGCAGAGTTGCTCAAAGTAGAAAGGCCTTGTAGCATGGAGCAGAAGAGAGAATCTGCCTCAGATAAGCAGCTGTTCAAGTATGGGGACGCTGGCTCCAAAGGCAAGAATGAAATTCCATTACAGGCAAGCAGCACTGCATTAACCAGAAAAACAGGTCAAGGGGAAAGGTTAAAGAGTCCCTCAAAAAAACTCCCCTAAAATCCTTTCTGCCTCTTTTTTTTTTTTTAAGATTTTATTTATTTATTTGACAGAGAGATACAAAGCAAGATAGGGAACACAAGTAGGGGGAGTGGGAGAGGGAGAAGCAGGCTTCCTGCTGAGCAAGGATGGAGGGCTAGATCCTAGGACCCTGGGATCAAATGACTGAGGCACCCAGGCGCCCCTCCTCTCTTCCTCTTTGCAACTGCAGCTTTAGATGCACCTAAGATTTATTCCAAGTTCAGTTACCATGTATTTGTTTTACCACATTAAAAAAAAATATGTCATGAAACTAAAAGGGGTCTGCAAATATACAATAGGTCAGGCGCCTCTCTTTATCGGTCTTCTTATTCTGACAAATAAGAACTCACTGAATCAAGCAAGAACTATCTCAGTGCATTTGCTTTGAAGAGTTTTACATTTGGAGAGAAAGCCAGCATTGTTTTTTCCTATCAAGGTAGTTCCAGCCTTAACCTCAAGCTGAAAATTCAGGAAGCCTCCAGAATGGCAGATCTGAGCGTTCCCATTGAAGCAGACAGAAGTATTCTTTAACATCAACTCTACATAAAATTCTCTTCTTTCTAGGATGAATAATAGAACTCAATCAATATGAGGTCTGTGAAGAAATTCTATAGCACAAAGTAAAACTGTTCTTATGACCGAATTATTCAGTGGAAAATGCTTTTTCTGAATCAGAAGAAAGATGGAGAAATATTTATTTACTTTTGTCCCTAGAAAAAAATCACCTTGATTGAGCAAGAACAGGCCTCGATGAGGAGATAAACCAAGATAAGAAGGAAGGGCCATGAAACTAACACCCAGGGAGAAGACCTAAGACAAATACCCTGGATGCTCTAAAGACCGATTTGCAGCTTGGTAATTCAGAAGACAAACAGCAGAAACACTCTCTGATCACACAGGACATGAATAAAGAGATGAAAATAACCAGAGGGAAAAAAAATAGGATAGATTCTCTGGGACAAACGAAATGGTGATGTGAACTCCCAAGAATGGTGGTGTTCCCCCAAAGTTAATTGAATCCAGTCAAACCGTATGGAATAAAAACATCACTCAAGTAAGAACTGAAGTCAGTTTTCTGGCACTAAACCAAAGAAGGAAAGCTCATCACCATATTCTGATAAAGATAGAGAGCAGAGATCTCTTCCAAAACACAGGCTTTTAACATTTTGAAATTTAAATAATAATAAAGAATCTTGAAAATATCCATTCATGGTAAAAATTAGCTTAAAAAAACCCAGAAATTATGGGGAGAGCTGGGTGGCTCAGTAGGTTAAGTGTCTGCCTTCGGCTCACGTCATGATCCCAGGGTCCTAGGATCGAGTCCCACATCAGGCTCCTTTCTCAGCTGGGAGTCTGCTTCCCCACTTCCCCTACTCCTGCTCTTTCTCTCCCTCTCTCTCTCAAATAAATAAATAAAGTCTTTTTTAAAAATTATGAAATATGATCGATATAAAATGACCTTCCTTATTCTATCTGATGCATAAAATATTTCAGTGCTTTGTCATTAATATATGAAAGATAATGAGTTCATCATTTTTGATTATGTAGAATTTAATTTCTGGTCTCTGTCAGGCATTCATTTAGATCTGACTGACTAAAGTGAATCCGTATCAAGTCCCTTTATTCTGTGGCAGGAGCAAGAATTCCCATCCTCTTAAAGGTCCTTCTAAGTGCAAGCTTTTGAAATCTGTATAGATTAAATAGCAATAATTTTTTTTCTGTCTGACATTTTTTATTCATTTTAATGTTTGAAGATTCAATGAATTTGGGTCCAGTTCTGCTTCAAGTTCATTGTTATAAAGTACTCTGTTGTATGAATATACCACAATTTACTGAAGCATTTACTGTTGGTGGCCATATGAGTTGTTTCTTGTTTTGACTAACAGTATTTCATTAGAACTGAGATTTTTGTAAATAGGATATAACTGATTTAGTATTTTAGTATTTTAATCTAATCCCTCCCTTTTAATAGGTGAGTTTCATCCATCTATATTGATTATGACAAACAATATCTTGTTTCTACTTTTTTCTTACCTGAGTTTCCCCAAGATGTGAAAGGTAAGATCCCTTAACCATTAACTCTATATCAGATGTAGGGGCCAAGGGAAGGTTGCCCCAAAATGGGCCACTTCAGCATGTAGATAATTTTGAGTTAAAAAGTAATAAAAACTCAGCAGATTCAGGAAAAGCTCTTTCCCTCTCTCTCAACTGTCTAAAGGTTTATTTGTGTGTGTGTGTGTGTGTTTTTAATTAGGCTCCACACCCAGTGCAGGGCTTGAACTAATGACCCAAAGATCAAGAGTCGCGTGCTCTACTGACTGAGCCCGCCAGGAGCCCCCTAAAAAGAATTTAGAGACAGGCCCTATGGCAGGAAGGGAACGATCACCTAGATAACTACATTATGATATGAACTAGGTATGTTAGGGAGGAACCTAGCAAGACCTATTAGCCAAAGTCCTCTATGCCCCATTTTTCTTTCCCAGTGGCCCCACAAACACTTATCTACAAAACTGTTACTGTTTTTCCTCTCCCTAGAAATTGCATGCCTTCCCTTTGAAGTCCCAGACTTCAACCCCCTTCTCCTTAGTTCAGAATGACATAGACCTCATTTTGCCTGCCTTTGGAATTTCCTTGTCCACATAGATTCCCCAGACGAATACTATTAAATTTGATCTCCCTGTTAACCGGTCTCATGTCAATTTGATTCTTATTCCAGTTAGAAGGACCTTGAAGAAGATGGGAATTCTTGCTCCTGCCACAGAATAAAGGGACTTGATACGGATTCACTTTAGTCAGACAGATCTAAATGAATGCCTGACAGAGACCAGAAATTAAATTCTACATAATCAAAAATGATGAACTCATTATCTTTCATATATTAATGACAAAGCACTGAAATATTTAAAACAAAAAAGAGGATAAATGGGCAGAAACTTGCTTGTAATAGGATATTTAACATTCTACTCTCTGTAATAAATTATGTGTATGTACTTCAAGATTTCATGTATTCTAATTAGTGCACTTGAACTTAATATAGATCTATCTCAAACTTTACATACAATTTAAAAATGCCCACAACTTCTTTTCAGGCATCCATGAAACACTTTCAAAGACTGCTCATATTATAATAAACTTCAATGCAACACAATTATATGAAACATATCCTCCAATCAAAATGTAATATAATACAGTCACTAATAACAAAGATAAAGAGAAAATTCTGATGATTGGGCATTTTAAAACATAACCTTAAATGGTTATT
>PITA01020080.1:0-35819 GCA_004023965.1 Spilogale gracilis | reverse complement strand
TGTTGACTGTTTCCTTTGCTGTGCAGAAGCTTTTTATTTTGATGAAGTCCCAGAAGTTCATTTTCGCTTTTGTCTCCTTTGCCTTTGGAGACGTGTCTTGAAAGAAGTTGCTGTGGCCGATGTCAAAGAGGTTACTGCCAATGTTCTCTTCCAGGATTTTGATGGATTCCTGCCTCACGTTGAGGTCTTTCATCCATTTAAAAATATGGAACGCTTCACGAATTTGCGTGTCATCCTTGCGCAGGGGCCATGCTAATCTTCTCTGTATCGTTCCAATTTTAGTATATGTGCTGCCGAAGTGAGCACTTGATTTGCAACTTTCAATAAATGTGTGCACTTGATCTGAGTTAACTAATCTGTTGGCATATAGAGGTTCAGAGTATTCCCTCATATTTCTTTTTATTAATGTCTCCTCTTCATTCTTGGTTTTGGTGATTACACTCATAGCTTTCTCTTGGTCATTTTTACTGAAGGTTTATCAATTTTCTTGATCTATTCCAAGAACTTTTTTTTTTCTTTCCATTGTTGTCTATGCTCTAGTTCATTAGTAGTCTGTATTCTTTTTCAAGTTTCTCAAGGTGGAAGGGAACATAACTCATTTAAGAGCTTTCTTCTGCTTTAAGAAAGGTGTTTACACATACATTTCTAACAAGTGCTTTACTGCATCCTATAAATTCTGGCATGCTGCTGTCTTCATTTTCATTCACCTCAAAGTATTCTTATTTTCCCTTCTGATTTCTTCTTTGGATCATTGGTTATTTAGAGTCAGTAGTTTAAATTCAACATATTTGTGGATATCTGAAATCTCTTCCAGTTATTGATTTTGAATTGTATCCCACTGTGACCAGAGTAAATACTTTGTATAATTTCAATCTTCTTAAATGGATTGACATCTGTTTTATGGCCTGGCATTTGGTCTCTCTTGGAGGATGTTCCCTGCGTTTAGGCAGAATATGTGCTGATGTCAGTTTGTCCCCCTGGGTTAAGGTCCCATTCAAGTCTCTTAAGCTCTTGTTTCTCCTCTAACTAGTTGTAACAGCCATTACTGAAGAGGGTTATTGATGCCTCCAGCTATGAGTGTTAAATTGCCTATCTCTTCTTCCATTCTGTAAGATTCTGCCTCATGTATTTTTGCAATTTGCTGATTTTCATATGTTTGTAATTGTCATATTGTTATATTTTCCAAATGGGTTGACACTTTTGTCTTCCAAATATCTTTCTTTGTCTCTAGTTATAATTTTGTCTTAAAGTATTTTGTCTAACATTGATAAAGGCTATGCTTCCATGATATGTAGGCTTCCATATTTTTTTTCCTTTCTACCTATTTGTGTCTTTGGATCTAAAATATGTTTCTGAAGGGAGCGTACATTTCTATCATTTTTTTAATCCATTCTGCCAATCTGTCTTTTGATGTTCCTTATATGATAAGTTTGCTCATATCTTTTGTTTTATTCAATTTCTGACTTTGTAGTATTGATTTATATGTATTCTGAATAAGAGTCCATATCAGATACACATATCCCAAAAATGTCCTCTCAAACTGTGGCTTGCCTAAACTTCTAACATTTTCTTAATGATGTCTTTTAGGAGTGAAATTTTTAATTTAACAAAATTCAATTAATACAGTACCTTTTATGCTTAGTGCTTTCTCTTCATCTCTTCAAGAAAATTTGCCTACTCCAAAATTGGGATTCTGTCCTTTTATGTTTTATATTCAGAATATTCCCTTATATTTCTAATTTAATATTATATTTCGAATTTTATATTTATATTTAAAGCTTTTAATGTCTCAGTCAATGATTCATTTCAAGTAAAAATTTTATGTGGTGTGAGCTAAGGATCAAGGTTCACTTTTTTTCCCATATGGATATTCAGTTGTTCCAACACCATTTGTTAAAAAGACTTTCTTGTCTCCATTGAAATAACTTGGAACCTTTTTCAAAAATTGTTATCATATGTGTATGAATCTACAGGGGTGTTGTCTTTCTTTCTTCCTTTAAGCATTTTAAAGGTGTTGATCCATTGCTTTCTGTACCTGATTGCTTTTTTTTTAAGATTTTATTTATTCATTTATTTGACAGAGAGAAACACAGCTAGAGAGGGAACACAAGCAGGGGGAATGAGGGAGAGAGAAGCAGACCCCTCGCAGAGCAGGGAGTCCAATGTAGGCCTTGATCCGGGGACTCCAGGATCATGACCTAAGGCGAAGGCAGATGCTTAACAACTGAGCCACCCAAGCACCCCAATACCTGATTGCTTCTTATAAGAAGTCAGATGCCATTTATAGTATTGTTACCCTCTACATAGTGGGTCTCTTTCTTCCAACTGCTTGTGGATTTATGTTTATATTTTAGCTTCAACAGTTTTATACATATTTCTTTTTCTTTTTTAATTTCTTTTTTCAGATTTATTTATTTTTTTAGAGAAAGAGAGGGAGAAAGATCAAGTAGCGGGGGGAGGCAGAGGGAGTTGCAAAGAGAATCCCAAGCAGATTTGGTGCTGAGCATAGAGCCCTACTTGGGGCTTGATCCCAGAACTCTGAGATCATGACCCAAGCCAAAACCAAGACTCAGCTGCTTAACTGACTGAGCCACCCAGACTACAGCCATAGTTGTTTTCATTTTAAATGGATTCTGCATGAGATTTTCTGGCTTCTTAGATCTCCTGGTTGATATTTTTCAATAAGTTTTACAGCATTTTTGTCATTATTTTTCAAAAATATTTTTCTGCCTTGTTCTACCTCTACCCTTATTTTTGAGACTCATGCTAAACCTCCAATAGTCCTCTTGACATTGCTCCACAGGTCAGCAAGGCTCTGATCTGTTTTTAATTCTTTTTCTTTCTCTATTCCTCAGACTGGATAATTTCTTTTGTTCTTAGGTTTACTAGTTCTTTCTCCTGCCATTCTTCATCCACTGTTAAGTCCATCCACTGATTTTGTTTGTTTCATATATAATCATTTTCAGTTCTGCAATTTTCATTTAATAGTTTATTGTAAGTTTACTATTAAATGAAAATTGCAGAACTGAAGCCTGAACCTCCTCATCAGTCTACTCATTAGAATCATCTTTTCCTTAAAGCTCTTGGATATCTTTCTAATGTTGCTTCCCATTTCTTTTCTGATAATTCTAGCATCTTGTTATCTTGAAATCCCTTTCTCTTGATTGCTTTTTTCCTCTCATTAATGGATCACATTTTCCTGATCCTTTGCTTATCTAGTAAGTGGATATTGTATGTCAAATATCATGAGTGATACAAGGTATTACCTTGTCTCCTTTTTAAGGATGAGAAATTTTGTTTTGAGAGACAGCCAGAGCCCTGGTGGACCCCATCAGGTTATTTTCTCCTGTTAAGAAGCTTCTTCCACTTTTCAATTTAGTCCTCATATGTCACCTTTCCTTCACATGGAGACCAGGTTTCAACAAAGGGGTTTAGAGCTGGAACTGGAAGGATGAGACACAAATATTTAGTCCATAACAAGAATCTTTGTCACCCTTTAGATACTTTAAATACTAAAGAGCATGGGAAAAATTATACTCTGTATTTTTCCACTCAAATAAAATATATAACATACACATGATTTTATTTAATACCTCAGTGCCATTGAGATAATGCATTATGGAATTTCACTGTGGTATAATGACACTCTCAAAACTTCTAGGGCTTTACATGGTTTACAGCAGTCTGCTTTAACTCAAGCTGCTCTGCTTTTTATATTTTTACCTGTTTTCCCAGTTATTAAAACTTTCCACTTTATATCCATTTAAATGAAATAAAAATGATTATGGGACATTTTCTAAAGTATTATAGGCTTCCCTGATCTAAAGTTAGGATAAAAAATTGCTCTTTTTGATTCTGACTTCTGGGCATCTTGGCCCTCTTGCCCATTCCTCTCTCTTTCTCTACTCTGCTTTGAGCTTCATAACTGATGACTCTAAACTGATGTCTCCAGTTATTGACTGGGTGTGGCCCCACCAAGCCCTGGGAGGTGGGACTGGAAGGTGCAGGAGAGGGTAAGACAGCTGGATCTTCCTTCTATCTGCCTCTAATGGCAGTGGCTGTGTGGTGGAAACCCCAGCATCCCCAGGACGGCCCACTGGGGCGAGCTTCAGCTCAGTTACACCCCCAGACCCTGTACCCCCAGGTCTAGGCTCAGTGGCTTCTTGCTGCTGTCAATCTCTACTAATATTTGTTGCATATTATGTATCTGATGTGGTTTCTCTCTAAACCCTGAACCAAGGACCCAAAGTTATGCTTCTAAGCAACAATTTCTGTTCTGAATCATATTTAAGCAGCAATTGTACCATTTTTATGGAGAAATTGTACCATTTTTATGGCGTGAATTTTGCCTTCCCGTAATAAATCAGATATCTAAGGAAAGGATGTCAAATTTAATAGAAAAATATGCCTTACCTTTCCACGTGAGGCTCTTCTCTTGGGTTAATTTGTACTTCTGGTCTCCCTTTCTGCCCACTCACTCTCATTCCAAATAGAGAAAGCACAAAGGATCTGATTGGCAAAGCGAGGAGAAGAAACACACTATCCAGTGTGCACTTTGGCTCTGCTCTGTTTGGAAACCCGCCCAAAATAAGCATCCATCCTCTGACCCTGTTTCACAGTTCTCAAGGGCAGAGGAAGGTCGAAGTTTTTAAACAATAACTGGCAGGATTTAATTCTGAGCTGCTGAGCAGGAAGCCCACTTTGCTCGGGATGGAAGCTGTCCCATGCCAACAGCCTTATTACTAGAAAAGGCAACTCTTCTCCCCGTCACGCTGACTTCTCGCTCCGCCACTCCATCACTGCCAAACCTAGAGGCAGGGGGGACATTCAGCAAGTCTTTCAAATCCCCCGTGGACAGCTCGCAGAGCCAGCATGTCACGTGGCATTGTCGCTGGCCCGGGTCTCTTTATCCCAGGACAATCCCTGCATCCATTACTGAGAATAGAATTCCCAAGGGAGAAGCGACGGACTCTTTCAGTTGTGTACCTTTAAAATATTTCTCAGTAAAGTGAATTTAGAAAGAACCATCCAGATAAAAAAGATACATAGTATTGCGTGTTTGATACTTGCATGGATCCAGATCTACCCCGTGCCCCTGAGGAAGAATGGTGCCAGCTCTTCTTACCGATGAAACCTTCAGAGGGAACACAGCAAGGGTGTCTGAATCTCCTCTCTGAAAATGCAGTACTGGTCATTATAGAGATGAGGTAGTCCAAAAAATTGCCAGAAGTTTTAACTTTTTTCCCAGACTGATTGATTGATGGACTGCTTTTGTCTTCGAGAGGGAACAGCTGGACCGAGATGGCCCCAACTATCACAGCATCATCATGAGCTTCTGAGTGCTCCCTGGGAAGGAAGCAGCAGGCCTCAAAAAGTCAAGTCGTTGGCCCATGGTTCCTGGGGAAGGCCAATCTGGAACTTTAAATCTTACTCTAACTTTTCAGCTACCTGATCCAAAGAATTCATATGTGAAGAAAAAAAAAATATATATATATATATAGTAAAATGTATAGTGAGTGACAAGGCATTCTGATCTACTTTGCATAAGAAAGCTTGATGCTAGCTCTACCTTGTTAAGTCAGAGAATCTTCTGGTGGTGTCCAGCGGCTATAGCTAGACAATAGCCATTAGATGCTGACATTTCCAATGAGATCAGAAATTCCTGTGCGAGTTTCAAAGATAAACGTGATACTAACAGTTATGCCTTAGATTCTGAAAAGGAATATTCATGTTCTTTGATTTGCTACAAGGAAAATCATTAAGTGGTGGTAGGCTTCAAACTGCCCCTCCCGCCCGAAGAGAGCCGCTGGGAACCTGCACTTGTTAGCTTCAATGGCAGAAGGGAGTCTTTGCAGAGGTGACTAAGTTTAGGATCTTTCGATAGGGAGATTGCCCTGGATTATCTGGGTGGGTCATAAGGGCAATCATGCGCGTCTTTGTGGAGAGATATTCCATGAAATCAGAAGGAAAGGAGACACGACCACCGAGGCAGAGATGGGAGCGCTGTGGCCCCACGCTGGGGGACCCAGCAGCCACCAGGAGCTGGGAGAGGTGGGAGAAACCCCTCCCCTAAGCCTGCAGAGAGCGTGTGGGCTCCGTGGACATGCACACCTTGATTTCAGCCCAGGGACACCGACTGCAGACTTGTTCCAGGCCTCCAAAGCAGAGAGAGAATATACCTCAGGTTCTTTTAAGCTGCCGGGTTTATTGCAACTTATTACAGCAGCAAAGAGAAGCTAATACGAAACCACTGACCTCTACTCAGTTGCTCAGAGTAAAATCTGCACTTGCGCCGCCCGCTGAGGTGCCCATGTTGCTAGCCCCAGCATGGCCCACAGCCCACACGCACTGCACAGGGGGCTTGGCTGAACCCATGGGCTCCACTTGTGTAAAGCAGGCATTAAAGATAAACCAAATTAAGTTTGGATTGAATCTAAAATGTATTGAATCAGTTACAGCGATGACAGTCAAAAATACATGATTTTTAAAAAACTACTTGTTTCAGAAAGCCCGATATTTGCAGGTCAAAGTTTATTTTTCATGTCCATTTGTGGATATATACATCCATATGCACATATATGAGCTTACGAATGAAATGTTAACAACACTAAAGTTAAAAATGCTGTAACTTCTCTCTTACCAGGAACTTCTACTTAATTGCTGTGGCTTCCTCCCTGCCACCACCCTCACGGAGACCACCCTGCTGCACAGACATGGAAAGCACTAGACATGGAGAGCTTTGCCTGTTCACACGGGTCCTAGCTCAGCACATACTCTCTACACTCCTCCCTTCCAAAATACGTCTTACAGTATTAAATCCCTGATCGGGCTTTTTTCAAGGATCGTTCAAGAGATGATAGCTCTGGTTTTATTTATTTGTTATACTTGTGACAATTCGTGAGCTGAATAACAAGGCTTCAAACTGTGTAAAGTAAAACTGCTAGAAAAGTAAGAACAGCAACAGCCCAAAGCAGAGAAAGCGAAATCGATCAGAAATCGCATTGCGGGGGAAGTGAATGTGTGTTCGGAAAAAAACAAGGCAATCCAGTGAATCAAAGACTCAAAGAGAACCCTCCGTGGAGTAGATCCGGCAACATTAATTGTTACGACATCAGTATGGCTTTTGTATGTCAATTACAACCAATGAGGAAATGAAATTAAAAATCCTAAATCGGGGCGCCTGGTTCAGTCGGTTAAGCATCTGCCCTCGGCTCAGTCATGATCCAGGGTCCTGGGATGGAGCCCCACATGGGGTTCCCTGCTCCGCGGGGAGCCTGCTTCTCCCTCTGTCTGCTGTTCCCCCTGCTTGTGCTCTCTTTCTCTCTCTGTCAAACAAATAAATACAATCCTAAAAAAATAAATTAATAAGAATCATAAATCACAAAATCCACCAAAACATGACTTACATTAAATTAGTTTGGCCGTACACCTATCAAATATTGCCGAGGCACTAGGAGAAGGGAGACCATGTGTTTGCTCCGAAACTTTTTTGCAGGGTAATGTTTTTAAACTATAATCTGCTCTAATCCATGTAATTGTCAAATAGAAAACAGACAAATGTTTGCGTTCTCAAATAGCCTCAGAACATTCACTGAAACAAGATGTCACTAATTTATGCAAATCACTGGCAGCCGAGCTCGGTGTTCCCCGTAACTGAGGAAAACGAACGGCTTCTCCCAGTACGTTTTCCTTCCTGGACAACTTGGTGCTGTGTATGGCATTTACATCTCTGCGCTAATCGCGACCTGAACCCCTCTCGGGTCCCTCGGGCAGTCGCAGGCGCCTGTCGCTCAGACTCAGGAAGCCTCCAGAGAAACCTCGCCTCCTCCTTGTGCTGCAGATAATTTGCCTCCTGGTTCCCATAAATGCCATGGCTGTGTTTTACAGGATTTTGAAAAGGTTTAGGGAAGCATCTTGGGTGGAGGTCAGCCCAACAAATGAGAACAAAGCGGCGGAGGCCAAAAGAAAGGCCAGAAGCAGTTTGTGTTGTGTTCACACCATGTGGGGCTGGCCCGTCAGGGACACAGCTCCTGCGAGCAGGCTGGAACCCTCAGTTGCCAAAAACCTGCCATCATGGAGTTTCCCAGAGGAGTCATGACTTGGATGTCAGTATCTTTTTTTTTTTAAGATTTTATTTATTTACTTGACAGAGAGAAACACAGCCAGAGAGGGAACACAAGCAGGGGGAGTGAGAGAGGGAGAAGTAGGCTTCCTGCCGAGCAGGGAGCCCAATGTGGGACTCGATCCCTGGTCTCCGGGATCATGACCTGAGTCGAAGGCAGTCGCTTAACCAATTGAGCCACCCAGGCGCCCCAGATGTCAGTATCTTTGAGCTGAAAGCAGTTTTTGTCAAACCCCGGGAAGTCTTCTTAGGTACGTTTTTCTAGCTGGGACTCTTCCTCTTTCCCTGACAAAGAACAAAGAAAACTGTTCTGAGCAAGCATTTCAGGGCAAGTGGGATTCCAAGGGCACAACCGCACACCACTCACACGGCCGCGCGCCCTGCCAGCCAGGTCCAGACCTCTGTCCCACATTCTCAAGGAGGTTCCACTCTGCTATTGTCCTCACCGTCCACTCTGCTTCTTTCATGGGACCCAAATCCCTGCTGCTGTAGGGACCCCAGGCCCTGACCTCCACTAGTGACCATGGAGCCATGGACACCACTGTCCCTAGACCCTGGGTCTTCTTCTCTGTCCTATGACCTTGTATTTTCAAGCCACACATGCACTGCTTTGTAACGCACACTTCAGACGTCCCTTCTAGCCTAAACAGAAGTGGTTGAGGGTTTAATATCTCAATCCCACCACTTTAATGTTGAATTTGTGCCATTAAGGGAAAAAGATGACTAAGTCTGTCATGTCAGTGGCATTCAAGTCTATTGGGACTCAACTCCAATTCAACCTTCAAAACCGAGGGGAAGTAACACGACAAGCCTGAAATCATGGGTCATTCCGGAACGTTCTCTACTTGTCACATACAAATTTTCCAGTTTCTTTATTTCTGTTTCATCTTTTTGTCTTTCAGTAGCAAAGCAGCAACAGTGCATACCAGCCTAACATGCCTTTTTCAGGGTAATTTTAAATGTAACTAATTATCCCTGAACACGCCTCCGCTGAGAAGTGGAAGAGAGCGTAGAACTGTTCAAAGACATTATCAAAGGTATTTGGTAACCAAAACATTTTTGAGCATTTCTGACACATGAACAAAAAAATGGGCATACAGTAACTCGGTGTGAATGTACTTTTGATTTGAAGACCATCTCCCCTGTGACAAAGGGTTTCCAAGAGAGTCAGGATCCGTGTGTCCTGTTTCCCTAGATCCCCCAGTGTAGGTTCCTGCTTGGCAGGGAGTCAGCTTGGGATTCTCTCTCTCTCTCTCTCCCTTTGCCCCTCCCTGCAAGTCGCCCTCTCTCTTCCTATCTCTCTCTCTCTCTCTCTCTCTCTGAAATAAATGAATAAGTCTTTAAAAAAATAAAGAAAAAGCAAAAACGGCAAACGAACAGAAAAGCAGGGGCAGTAGGGTGACCCAGGTGGGGGGTTGGGGTCAGGGGTGGCTTGGTCCATGTGAGGTCACTGGTGAACATTGCAAAATTGGTTCCTGCCCATATGGATGAGAACACCCACGGCAGAAGAAAGTGTAGGAAGTGACCAGAAGAGACCAGGAGGGTGGGAGAGAGGATGATGACGGAAGGGCTGCCCCATACAGGTGGTGCGGGAGGCTGGGCTGTGCTGGGCTGGTGACCGGTAAGCTGAAAGCCAGTGGTGGAGAAGGAAGCAGCTAAGCCCAGCGGCGGGAGGTGTTTTCCACCAGAGATAATCCCAAGTGCACAGGTCTCGGGAGGGAGGGGAGAGCTTGGCGGGTCAAGAGCCTGAGAAAAGCCAGTGGGGTTGGTGACTAGGGAGCAGATGGGAGGGGGCCTGGGATGGGGTGAAGGGCTGGGTCTGAGATCACCCTGCAGGCGCAGGGCCAGGGAGATACTCAGGTTGATCCTAAAGCCGATGGGAAGAGAAGGAAGTGGTTTAGTCCGGGATGGTGTGAGCTCATTTGCACCCAAAGTCAGGGTCCAGCTCCCTGGAGCCGGAGCGGGAGGCAGGGAAGATGGGGAAGGGCAATGGTTAGGACGCTGACCCTATTTGCAGAGTGTTGTGCTGGAAGCCTGGGTCACGGGGCCAGGAGGGGAAGGAAATGTACAGCATGCGTGCGCTGACTCACATGTGCAATCCATAGGACTGGCCTGAGTGTGGACGCAGGACTCTCAGGAAACAGCATGGGGCTGGGACTTTTCTAGATGAGAGCAGGGCCGTTGGAAGAGACTGGGAAGATTTGCAAGGGGAGATGGGCAATGTGTGCACTTTAATATTAAGTAAGGAATCTCACAGAAGCCAGTCCTCATCTGATGGGGTTTGGATAAGGTGACGTCAAGATCTGCGCCCACATCAGCCTCGCCGGTGGTCACACGGCTACACTGAAGCCATCAGCAGTAGTGCCCAACATTGTGACTTCCCCATCTGTGGGCACCCCGCTCCTCTCACACTGGGCCATCCTGTCACGGGACTTGAACCCCGTGGATCCGGGGCTGCTTCCCCTGGGAGCCCTGCAGTGTGTCCCCGGAAGGCTTCCCCCGCGAGCTGTCCAAATGCATGAGAGCAGCGCCCCTCCCTTGTTCTGTTTCTCTGAGCAGCTGAGTGCTGTCACGGTCTCCATCTACTGTCCACCAGGCTTGCCTCTGGCCGTTCACTCTGGCCCTGGTTTCCAAACTCTGCTTTGTTTGTTTAGTGCCGTCCACAGGAGGCCTGCGGAGTGACTGTGGGGCCTGTAAGGAGGCCAGAAGGTCCCCGTAGAAATCCCTGCTCCCTCCAGTCCGGATGCTCTCTGTTCCGCCGGCGCAGCCTGGGCCCCCGCACTCTGGCACCCACCCCACTCAGAAGGTTCACTGCATCTCAGTCAGCTAAGCTCCCTTTCTCCACACATGCCTGGGTAAGCCCAGGCCCCTCAGCTCTGCTCCAGAGCAGTTGGTTTGTACCCCAAACCACGCCCCCCACATGCGGATGCTGTCTGACAGTGGACATGGGACCGATGTCCAGATCGGGCTGCAAGCTCAGCTATTAGACCGGGGCCCATGGTCCAGCCGCACTCGGGGTGGCCCGGCCTGGCGGCATCCTCAGACACAGCATCTGTGTCAACGAGCTTCGGGAAAGGGACCCTGCGACAAGCACATGGGGTACGTCAGGCAGGAGACGTGAGCTCCTCCAAGTCGTTCCCTGAGGGGAGCAGGACCCCACATGTCTGTCCCATTGTCTTAAACCAAATGTGGAGGGCCTCAAAAGTCAGCGCTTTATTCTTCAAGAACTGGAAAATTGTTGTAAACAAAGAATTTGAAAAGAATTACTGGTGGAAAAGTTGAGAAAGAACTAAAGATGATGGAATTCTCTTTTCTCTAAACCCCAGGGAGAAGGCATATTTGGGTAAACTTGGAGTTCTGTCACGAGTTCGATGGGAATCCTAACTGGGGTAGGCCTTAGGTAGAAGGGGAGCTGGTCATCCGGGACCGCAGAGCTCCCATGTTCCCCTGCGGAAAGCATCAGCTTCAAGGTGAAGGAGAGGAAGGGTTGCACAAATATCAGCCTCTCTCAACCTGATTCTAGGAACTGAACAGACTAAATAGGACAGGCTAGACACTAACCCAGACTCCGGAAACCAGAGCTGGCATCCTACCTAGGGGATAGATCCTTCAGGGCCACAGGAGGTGGGCGGGGATCGGGAGCACTGACCACACTCCTCGGTACTCCCGTGGGCACTCTGCAGCGACTACGCCGTTCCCTGCTGAGCAACATGTTGTGTGCTCCCCTGTGGTCTGCGTTCAGTTCTTCCCTAAAACCCTGTTGTGCAAAGTCCCAAGAGAAAAGTACCTATGGGGGGAGAATCACAAATCACACTTAGTACAAACATGGCAGACTTTTTCCAGAAACCACCTCTTGTCTGCAGCAAGGGAAAGAGGGACGTTACGGGAACTTGGGTCCAAGGCATGGACATGGCTCATGTTGACCACTTCGTGGGAGACACTGAGGCTCAGCGGCCTTACCAGGCTTATTGGGCAAGCTTGTGATCTGCTCTCAGAGCAGATACCAGGATTGAAAGGAGATTGAGGAAGTAACGATGTTTAAGGTCCGTACACCTGTCAACTTCAGATGGAGGAGCTACTATTTTAAAGATTGCATTTATTTATTTATTTATTTGAGAGAGAGAGAGAGAGAGAGAGAGAGAGAGAGAGAGAGCGCACACAAGCAGGTTTGCACACAAGTGGGAGCAGGGACAGCAGGGAGACAGAAGGCCAAGCAGACTTCCCGCTGAGCTTGGAGTCCAACATGGGGCTCAATCTCACAACCCTGAGATCATGACCCAAGTCTGACATTTAAAGGACTGAGCCACAGGGCGCCTGGGTGGCTCAGTTGGTTAAGCAACTGCCTTCGGCTCAGGTCATGATCTCGGAGACCCGGGATCGAGTCCCACATCGGACTCCCTGCTCGGCGGGAAGCCTGTTTCTCCCTCTCTCACTCCCCCTGCTTGTGTTCCCTCTCTGGCTGTGTTTCTCTCTGTCAAATAAATAAAACCTTTAAAAAAAATAAAAAAGTAAAGGACTGAGCCACGCAGGCATCCCCAGATAGAGGGGCTATTCTCCAAGAATTATATCTCATTTCACACAATTAAATAAAGACACAATTATAGTTATGAGTTCAACTTACAGATGAAAATCCCAGACTCACGGAGCAGCGGAGTCCTTGAATGGCAAAGTGATTACCCAGCTGCAGCCGGAGAGGAAGAGCCAGGCTTACAGAAGAGAAAGCAACAGAGGAGAGAGCAGAGGGAAGCCCAGCCAAGATGCCAGTTACCTCCCTGTGAGGTGGACCGCAGACCCTGGGGCTTGGGGGAGGACAGAGGGGCCACAGCTACGGATTCATTGCTCTGCTCTCACTGGTTCCCAAATCGACAGGCTTCCTCCAGCCCCTCTACAGGGGCACATGAGGCACAACTGAACCAAAGGATCACAGGGATGCATTTTTTTAGAACTCTATATCACTTACAGAGATCATTGGTGCAAGTGCTTGGATTTGCTATAGGAGGAGAGGATAAGAGAGCATCACTGCCGCCTAGTGCACGAGCAGGGACTCGGGACCCAGGGCAGGCAGTGTCCCCATGGCAGCTTGAGGCTCAGAGACTAGGACACAGGGCCTCCAAGAGGTGCCCATTGGGCCGTTCCACTGTAGGGTGTGCGTGTCTTCACTGTTCCCTGTGCGTGAGCCCCCAGGGCAAAAAATATGCAGGATGCAAACAGCCAATACATCAGACCACCATATGTGTTGATGCTGGATCTAAATGAGCCTTTCGCTGTGATGTTTCTTTAGTTTGCATGGGTCCTACATTTATTGCAGTAGACAAAAATAAAATTAGAAATTTTATATGTCTCCTTTACAAAAGTAAATATTCTTTTAATTTGATGTTTTTGTTTGTCATTAAGTCACAAAGAAATGAAAAGTCGTGTGCCTGAAATCCACCCCCCCACACCGCTTTTGCTCAGATCCCACCATCTCATGCACTTGAGACTAGGGCTATAGTCCCTTATATGAGAATCACTTGGTTCATCCAATATTGTTTTTTTCCAATCCGATAGATGTAATGTGTTCACATCTGTATCTGATGGGCACTCATTAATGGCACTGGACCGCTCCTGAAGATGCAGGACATGAAGGGGTCATTGATTTGGCACCTACCCTGTATTTCAGAGGATGACAGCACATCTTCACAGTTCACAACTTTGGGTTGGCCACTCCGATGAACCTTCACGAACTCACCTGCCCCTCTATCATCTTCTGGTGGTGTGGGATGTGATGGAAACAGGCCCATGGTCATGGGCTCATGTAGCCACTCCCTTTCCAAAGGCAGGACACCTGGAAGTCTGCCTACACACAGTTAATTATTACTATATTAGTGGATATCCCAAATATAAGCTGACTTTTTTCCCCCAAAATATATGTTCTATGTGGTCTTCCTAGCCCCAATTGTCTTAATAAATATCCCACTATCTCAATAAATAAAATTATTTCTTCATCGAACCATCTTTTCTAAAATTCACAGTCTTATTCTCACTTAGAAACTAAGAATGGAGACTGTTGGGACTGCAGGAGAGAATATGCCCTTCTGGTCTCAGAAGGTCAAAGTCATGAGAGGTTCTAGGAGAAAGCCATGGTTCAGGCACCACTTAGAGGCCCTCCTCGTGAAATCCAGATCTACTGAGACAATCAGCCAGTGTAGATGGGCTACATGATTTTCACTCTTGGGTCTCTCAGGCCTGCAGTTGAGTGCTGGTGGTTTTTACTGATGGCTGCTGCCTGGGATGAAGCCATGGGGTCTATTACTGCATTTTGAATTAAACTGTGCTGCAAAAATGTTTTAGAGAGCCTCAGTTGTTACATGGCTCCCATCCTCCAGAATGAATAATAAATTCTTAAAGCTTTGTGTTTTTCTGCTGTCTCAACCACCCCGCTAACAGGCTGTGAGCATCCCCTCCCAGGTGACCAGGTGCACCATGCGAGGCTGGCCTCTGTCACAAGCTCCCTTCCCGTCCTCCATCGGTGAGCTGCTGGCATCACTTACATTGTTGCTTGTGTGCCCCACCCTGACCCCCAGAGAGGCACTCGCCCCCCGTGGGTCCCTGCTCATGAGCCCCACCTGCTGGGCGCTCCCTCCTAGTGGCCCCCCCAGGGACCGCCATGCCTCCTCTTGGAGACATCCACACATCTCCACAGTGTTATTCTGCGCCTGCTCCTGGCTGATCATCAAAAGATTCCATTTGCAATTAACATAATTATTCTTTATAATACAATTATTCCTTATAATGTAACACCAGACTTCTAGAGGAGAAAGTTTTGTTAGAATTTAGGATTAAGAACTCTGTGTCACTGAGAACTTGATACTTTTTCTCCTTTCTCATACTCAGAATACTATCCATACTTCTACCTTCCCTCCCACTTAGGGTATCACCAGGCTCCACAGCCCTGCCCGAAATCCATTCACAGAAATCATGCTGCATTTTGTAGGTATTGCATATGCCTTCTCTTCCCTGTCTCTTATTTTATCATTGTAGACACATTTTACCTTTGCGAAAGATATTTATTTTGTTATAAGGAATCTCAAATATCCAATGGAAAGAGATGTGATAGAAATTATTATATATAAATTAACCAACTCAATTAAGTATCTTTCTTTTCTCTAACATTCATTATTTAGGATACTTAAATTTGTTTGTCATCCTTGGGAACTCTGCTGGGGAGGTTTGGTTCATCACATCTAGGGAGACAGTTCCTCTGTATAAATTCTTAAGAGATATTTCGAATGGCCCGAAGTCTTCGGCTAGCTTTAGACCTTCCCAGGATGCTGGCATGTAGACTCCCAGCCTTAAGCGTGCATCAAGACCCCTGCGAGAAACAGCTGACCTTGTTTCATCTCATATCGGTGCCCCGATGTCTTTATTACGATTCATCCCAAACACATTCTGTGGATGGCATCCTGATGTTTTTATCATGCTCCAACATGATTCTATATACTATCAACAATATTTTTTTAATCCAGACTTCACCCAGAGGTAGATGTTTCCAAGCTACTATTATTCTTCTCATTTTATCTCCCTTGTTGACAGTCTTCTTTTTTCCTGAAGCTTAGAGAGCTACCATTACTCCTCATAGTTGTTCCTATCCTTTCCTTATTATTTAAATGTCTTTCTAGAATGTGATTTTAATTGTTTTTTTAATTCTTTAAATTTTTTCATGCGTGCCAGATTATATCTTAAGATAATTGTGTTGTACAACAGACCATTTTTGCATAGTTTTCTTTAATTAGCTACATTAATAAATTTATAATTCTAGTTTTTAGCTGAATCATTCAGATTGTCTGGCTACCTTATCAGCAAATCTGAAAATAATTATAGCTCTAGTTTCCTCATCTCATTGTTACTAGAAATATAAAACACAAAGTGAAAATTTGGATTATAGAGTCATCCTATATAATCACACAGTCACTGGTAACCTAATTAGCTAACAAGGTATTACATGTATAGATCATTAAAAATAAGAGTGTATATCAAAAACTATATTTTTGGGATGCCTGGGTGGCTCAGTCATTGAGCATCTGCCTTTGGCTCTGGTCATGATCCCAGAGTCCTGGGATCCAGCCCCATATGGGGCTCCCTGCTTGGCGGGAAACCTGCTTCTCCCTCTCTCACGTCCCTTTTGTGTTCCCTTCCTCACTGTGTTTCTCTCTATAAAATAAATAAAAAATATTTTTAAAAGTTTTTAAAAGAGATCACTCATTTGGCAATTCTTAACTATTCATTGATTGAGTTATAGACTTCCAAGAAGTGTCAGAGGTGGGAGAAAATTCTCATATAGGTAAGGTAAGGAAATTGGGGCTTCCTGGAGGGAGATACAAGATTGAAACCTTGAAACACTTAAATAGGGGCGCCTGGGTGGCTCAGTTGGTTAAGCGACTGCCTTCGGCTCAGGTCATGATCCCGGAGACCTGGGATCGAGTCCCACATTGGGCTCCCTGCTCGGCGGGAAGCCTGCTTCTCCCTCTCTCACTCCCCCTGCTTGTGTCCCCTCTCTGGCTGTGTTTCTCTCTGTCAAATAAATAAAATCTTAAAAAAAAAAAAAGAAAGACTTACATAGGCTAAGACAGAGAAATAGAAAGAGTTTACAAATTGTAATAATGTAGTTCCTCTTTGCTTATGTGGGGTCAAGCCGCCCTTCCTCGGCCACAGCACTGAGGGATGGTGGGCGCGGCAGTGGGGCTGGTGCGGAGGATGAGGGCGGTGATGTTGACATGCAGCGAGTGTATGGACCATTACCACGCTGCTCTGTAACCTCCGTAACTGACGGGAATTTTCAGCTGCATCTGTGTCACCCTGATCAAATGTCAATAATTCCATGGGACTAAGAAAAAAACATATTCTCAAGATACAGAATTACTTCTGGTGAATCACGAACAATAATATGCAAGGAGTATATAGAAAGAAAGAACACTGATTCTTTTTTTATGTTAAGTGTAAACTGTATCATACATCGTTAGTTTTTGATGTAGTGTTCAATGATTCATTAGCTGCATATAACACCCAGTGTTCATCACAACACATGCCCTCCTTAGTGCCCATCACCCTGCTACTCCGCCCTTCCGTACCCCTCCCCTCTGAAACCCTCAGGTTTTTTTTTTTTTCCCCCAGAGTCCAGAGTCTCTTATGGTTTGTCTCCCTCTCTGAATTCTTCTCATTCAGTTTTCCTTCCCTTCCCCTATGGTCCTCTGTGCTATTTCTTATGCTCCACATATGAATGAAACCATATGGTAATTGTCTTTCTCTGTTTGACTTATTTCAATTAACATAGTCCTCTCCAGTTCCATCCACGTCATTGCATATGATAGGTACTTTTCCCTTTTTGATGGCTGAGTAATATTCCATATTTTGTGTTTTTTGTTTGTTTTGGGTTTGTGTGTGTGTGTGTGTGTGTGTGTGTATCTCATCTTCTTTACTCATTCATCTGCTGAAGGGCATCACATTTCTTTCCACAGTTTGGCGATTGTGGGCATTGCTGCTGGGAACATTGAGGTACAGGTGCTCCTTCTTCCACTACATCTATATCTTTGGGTTAAATACCCAGTAGTGCAATTGCTGGGTCATAAGTTAGCTCTATTTCTAACTTTTGGAGAACCTCCATGCTGTTTTCCAGAGTGGCCACACCAGCTTGCATTCTCACCAACAGTGAGGGTTCTCCTTTCTCCACATCCTTGTCAACATTTGTTGTTTCCTGTCTTGTTAATCTTTGTCACATTCTAACTGGTGTGAGGTACTATCTCATTGTGGTTTTGATTTGTGTTTCCCTGATGCCGAGTGATGTTGAGCATTTTTTCATGTGTCTGTTAGCCATTTTTATGTCTTCTTTGGAAAAGTGTCTGTTCATGTTTTCTGCCCATTTTTTGACCGGGTTTTTGTTGTTGTTGTTGTTTGGGTTGTTTTGTGTGTGTGTTGGGTTTCAGAAATTCTTTATAGATGTTGAGTGTCAGCCCTTTATCTGTAATGCCATTCTTTACGGCAGCCTCATTTGGGGACCATAAGTTCTTTGGCTTCTACATTTGAGAGTATTTGGTTCTCCACTTCCCCCTGTGGCTGAGCTACCACATGGTCCTAGAACGCAACCATTTTGCTTCTGTTGGACCTTCTACTTAGTCCTGATCTCTGCTTCCAGAACTACCTTCCAAATATGCAATCCACCTTACGTCCGACTCCTGTTCAAGAACATTCTTCTGCCTCTCCTTTAGGATCAAATCCTAATTCTTTATCATTTTGTTTAAAAAGATGATAGTTTTGTCACAATAAGGATTTTTAGCCTTGCCCCCACCCCCATGCAACCCATGTCCTAGCTAGACTGACAGGGTTCATTTAGCAAACAGGAGATAAGCACTGAATTCCAGCATAGGGAGTGATGCATCCTAACTTAATAGTATAGCTGAAATTTATTTTTAGCCTAAAAAAGAAAATTTGGTATTAATCACAAGTGAGAAAAAAAAGATTTCTTATAAAATGATGGATGTGGAAAGGGAAAATAACAATTTCTGGAGTCTTCTTTAATCATATTTTGGAAAGAACATTACTATATGTGTCCCCATGGTCATAATAAAATGTATTAACAATTTTAATGTTCTTTCCTTAAGTGAGTTTGTGCCCTTGTGGAAATAACGAAAGAAAAGTCATAGTCCAAATTCAAATAAAAAACTTTATCTGTATTCATTAAACTCTGGTCAGAAATTAATAAAACTGAATCCTGATGTTATAAATCTAATGAAATGGGACCTCTTTGGAATTTAGAGCAGTAACACCCATCCTATCCTCTATCCTCACCCCGAAATCTATCTGACTAGTTTTTCCTTGCTTTCTCATTTCTCAAACTTTGATTCCAAGCATTTCTTCCCCATTTTTTGAGGGATCCCCTTGTTAAGCTTCAGCTTCATTCACTGGGGCAACTAGGAATCTGTTTTCTATTCCTGCTGCCTTTGTGACTGAAGTATGGCTCAAATGGCACATGAGGACCTTGATGCAACAGTTGGGTAGCACCCCCTTTGCACTGTCTAACAAACATGTGTGAATTTTCCCTTTGTATCCATGCCAGAATGTAATGGAGAACAAGGGTTTCTTTTTCACTCATCTGTGTATACTTTGACACATTAAGACACATGCGTACCTCCCAAAGCAGAACATTAGATAAATTGTCTTTAACTAAGTACTAATAACTTGAAAGACATTTTAGGTTAATGTAAGAATATTTTTCCGTTCCATTATCTCAAATTATGTTTTGAATTATTAGTATATATTTTAGACTGTTTTGAGACTCAACTGCAGCACTGTAATTCATAAGCAAAGCACTTAAAGATAGACTTGAGGGCGCCTGGGTGGCTCAGTCATTGAGCATCTGCCTTCGGCTCAGGTCATGATCCTGGAGTTCTGGGATCTGGCCTCGCATCGGGCTCCCTGCTCAGTGGGAGACCTGCTTCTCCCTCTCTCACTCCCCCTGCTTGTATTCCCTCTCTAGCTCTGTTTCTCTCTGTCAAATAAATAAATAAAATCTTTAAAAAAATATAGACTTGAAAATGATATGGTTTAAGTATATTAGGTTTAATATTATAGCAGTAGAACTAAACTCAGCTTAACCCGCTAACAAGTGTTATTGTTATGATAATTGTTATGACAATTCCTAGCAAAGAACTGCCCAGTACAAAACACCTGCTGACTCGTGTCTTCTTTCTGGGCTCAGGACGTGTCTGCATGGTCCTGGAAGATGTCATATCCTATTGACACAGTTGGCAAGTCTAGGTGACATCCCCGTGCCCCACAGTGATGCTGCTGCTGAGCTGTGTCCTGACTCTAAGAGGCCAGACACCTGCTGTAACAATGGTCCCTCGTGTGCTCGGAATCCTTAGCTGAAGGGCAGCCTGGCACTGGACCTTGTCAGTAGGGTTCTTAGCCCAAAAGTGGCATGTGTGAGGGTAAAGTTGTCGTCTTCTTTATGAAGTTCAATAGGGAGTAAGGATGGTGCAAATAAGGAAGGGTAATGGATTTTACACTCAGATACAGGAAAAGATTCTTAAACTGCCTTTTGACTTCTTTGCGTCAAAATAACAGCTCATTTGATAGTGTGAAGACCATTTCCATGATGCAAATTCCCAAATATAGTTGTATTATTTCCAGAATGTACATTTGAAAAATCTGATGGAAAGTGAGAAGTTCAGAAGACTGAAGATGAGAGCAGAGGAGGGATGAGCTGACCACCCAGGAGTCCCACCTCGGTTGCTGGGTTGGACCAGGTGACACCATCTTCACCATACCTACACTCAGGGACGACTTGTCAGAAAGATCTGCTCCCAGGCACCAGGTCCTGGTGTGGCCTTGCAAACGGGGACTGCAGCTCTGAGACAGAGAAAGTGATGGGCATCCTTAGGACAATCCCTTCTGCCTCTGCATTCCTTTCAAGTTTCACCTGTAAATGTTACGATCTACTTATCCAAATACAAATATACAAACTGGAAATAAGATTTCATGGGACTCTAGAACATTATGTTAGGTATTTCACATGAAGCCCCCAGTGGGCTCTGGCTAGTCTTGATGCTGGCACAGTCTTGTCCAATTGACTTCATTTAGTCACATGATAGAAGAAGGGAGACTTTCTGCACACCCAGTCCTTCCTTACTCCCCTCTGCCCTGATCCACATAAGTTTTCCTGATTTGAAAGACCTAGATCCACCTAGATGGATTCTTCTTATATCCATCTTCTTCTTTTTTCCCTTTGTGAGTATGAGGCAGTGAGCATCATTAATCCCTTATTTCTTCTTCTTTTTTATTTACATTTATTTTATTTTATTTTATTTTATTTTATCTTATTTTATTTTTCAATGTTCCATGATTCATTGTTTATGCACCACACCCAGTGCTGTATGCAATACATGTCCTCCTTAATACCCACCACCAGGAACACCCATCCACCATCCCCAAGATCTATAAAGAACTCCTCAAACTCAACTCGCAAAAATCAAATAATCAAGTCAAAAAATGGGCAGAAGACATGAACAGACACTTCTCCAAAGCAGACATACAAATGGCTAACAGATACATGAAAAAATGTTCATCATCATTAGCCATTGGGGAAATTCAAATCAAAACCACCTTGAGGGGCGCCTGGTAGCTCAGTTGGTTAAGCAACTGCCTTCAACTCAGGTCATGATCCTGGAGACCCGGGATCGAGTCCCACATCGGGCTCCCTGCTCGGTGGAAGCCTACTTCTCCCTCTCTCATTCCCCCTGCTTGTGTTCCCTCTCTGGCCGTGTTTCTCTCTGTCAAATAAATAAAATCTTAAAAAAAAAAAACACCTTGAGATCTCACCTTACACCAGTCAGAATGGCCAAAAATAACAGGACAGGAAACAACAAATGTTGGAGAGGATATGGAGAAAGGGGAACCCTCTTACACTGTTGGTGGGAATGCAAGCTGGTAGCTACTCTGGAAAGCAGTATGGAGGTTCCTCAAAACATTAAAAATAGAACTACCATATGATCCAATAATCACATTACTGAGTATTTACCCAAAGGATGCAAGCACACTAATTCAAAAGGATACATCTATCCCTATGTTTATTGCAGCATTATATACAATACCCAAATGATGGAAGCAACCAAAGTGTCCATTGACCGATGAGAAAGAAGACATGGTATGTATGCACAAAAGAATATTACTCAGTCATAAAAAGGAATAAAATCTTGCCATTTGCAATAACATGGATGGACCAAGAAGATATAATGTTAAGCAAAATAAGTCAGTCAAAAAATTACCATATGATTTCATTCATATGTGGAATTTAAGAAAGAAGACAAAGGAATAAAGTGAGGGAAAAGAGAGAGATAAACAAACAAACAAAGAAAACCATATAAACAGACCGTTAACTATGGAGAACAAACTAATGATTGTCAGTGGAGAGAAGGATGGGGGATTGGTGAACTAGGTGAAGAGATGAAGAACACACTTACCATGATGAGCACAGAATGATGTATGGAATTGTTGGGTCACCATCTTGTATACCGAAACTATTTTTTTTGCCTGAAACTACTTTAACACTCTATGTTAACTACACTGGAATTAATTTTTTTTTAAGTGCAAAAAAATAAAAATGGTTTGGGGAGATAATGAAGAACGATTTCATAAATGAACCTTGAACACCAAGGCCAGCTCAAAATACATTGTCCATTTCTTAGAATACCCTGGACCTTCTTGTTGGCAAGAGAATTGAGGCTTTCATGGACCCAGGTTCTCACCCAGAATGGCATCTGCTCCCTTCTTACTTTAAGGGGAACAGCCCGCTGTAGACCACAGAATGAATGTAGGTAAAATGTGGCAGCATGCGGGGTTGGGGAGTATGGGTCTGTCCTGCTATTAATGATAAATAGACAGGAGGGACTGATTTTTTCAATAAAATTGAAATTAGTCTTGTCACCTCACTTAAAAAACTCTGGAAACGTTAAACCCAGTAAGTGACTGACCGCTGAAATGTCTTCATGGGATTGACGCTCAAGACCTTGGTGGGACGGACAAGCAGAAGCTTCGGGAATAGAAGGCTGAGGAATTCTTTTAGACTCCCACAATGTACATGGAAAATTGGATAATCCAGGGTTCTCAGCTTGAACTTCAAACATGCTGGAGAAAAGTGACCAGTCTATAAAAGAATCTAATTATAAATTCCCATACTTCAATGGGAATATGCCCACTGGGAAAGTTCAGTGAGGACCAATTTGTTTCCTAAATGATTTTAAGTTTACAAATGCATTCTAAATTTGTCTCTCACGCAGGGATTCTTGTAATCCAAGACAGCAGAACAGCAGGATGCATTCTGCTTCTGAGACTACCAGGATCCCTTTGCCGTATTGGGGTCCTGCCAAGCAGGGCCCAGAGCAGCATTTACGCTAAAGAAGATGTCACTGCCTCCATCCTCCCAGCTTGGACTGTGCTGTTTCTATGCATGCAAGTGATCATTAGCTTACACACACTCACACAGGTAGGTGTGATCAAGATACGGCTTTAGATATGTGTCTGTGTATGCATGAATTTCTAAGGAAACAATTTAAACTTTAAATAGTCCAAATATTTAGTGAAGATTAGCTAGGAATTTGAAATATGGTGGATAACTATTTTCGAGCCTGCTAAAAATATACTTATGTTCAAACAGCAACATTTTATTTCACTGTGCCCTTGTCTAGCGTATCCTCATATCCTCGTATCCTTGTGGTTCATTGGCAGCTGCACCTGGAATCCTTTAAAAGAACAGTTTAATATCTTTCAATAAGGGTCGCGATCATTTCCTGAACGCATTTCAGTGATCCTGTGCTCAGTTTCATTCTCTCAGGAGATTTAGAATTTAAGAGTCCCGGATCTGGGGTACCACTGAAGCCCTGCTTGTCTCTGCTCTGTTCTTGTTCTCAACATGAGGACGTGAGCTTCTTGAAGCTGGACTCCAGATGTTCACAGACACAGCGGTTTGGGTTCAGGCCTACAGAAAATCCAGGTTACTCAACAGGGAACTTTCCCTTTAGTCTTATGCTTGGGGTCACGGGGCTGCAGGGCCCCCATAGAACCACGGGTCTTGGTCTATTTCCTCTGTCTACTGGCAGTTTCACGTCTCAGGAACATCCAGGTGAGGATCTGCTCTGACAGGTGCTTGTCAGTCAATGAGACTTCTAAGTCTTGGGCCCAAAGGAGAAATTTGGGTTGAAAACTGGCCGCTCAAGCTTCAGGCTGCACAGAGCTTTCCCAGAAGCAGCTCTTAGATGAGTTTGGGAAGCCATGCCGAGTCTGCTGCAAAGCAACTACTTCTGTAATTCATGCAAGAATTCGGCTTCACTGGGAAAGGGAGCTCAGGAACCCTTGCACCGCTCAGCTCCTGCAGTCATTACCGGCTCTTTCTCCCCTTCCTCCTGTTAGGAAGAAAAAAAAAAAAGCACAAACAACAACAACAATAACAACAACGACAACAACAACAAAGACATGAATTTAAAAAGAACTGCCCAAATTTTAGTAAGTTCTTTTTAGTCCTGACTATGACATAACCAGGTTATTTTCTGATTTTTTTGCACGGAGACACTAACGCTGGAGACTAATGACTTTGGGTCCCGGGCTGGAGAAGAGCTGAGAGCTTGCGGACCACTAACATGGGGTCTATTTCTCTGAAATTCACTGTTGTTTTCTCCCTGTAAACCTATCTTTTCCATCCCTTTGTTTTGTGTCTGCAAGTCTCAGTGATCTGAAAACATAAAGGGAGTTGATTCAAAGGTCTTGGAAAACTTTACAAAGAGGCTATGCCCCTCCTGCCCCCCCCCGCCCCAGGGCTCTTTTGTCAGTTCCGAATCTGATCCCTGTGTGGAGGGGTGGAAAGGGGCCCATGTATACCTCCCCCAGCTCCTTTTCAGACCTGTGTGGGATGGATTGTTGCAAGAACAATCCCTACCACACTGAAATACATAATTAGTTAGGAGCTATTTTTTTCCTAAGTTTCTCACATGTCCTTTGTAGGTCAGTCTCCTTCGCCAGCCTAGGGACTATCCAGCTTCCATAAGGTGAAAAGATTACAGAAACATCTTCAAGCTTTAGTCGGATGTATCCATCTAGAAGGATAGTTTAATGTTCATCCAGTTGAAAGGACACTTTAAAATTACAACATGTCAGAAAACATTTACGTTCCTCATTCTAAGCTTGAATACACAATTTGGATATACCTAATACCTAAAAACAAAAACAAAAACAAAACAAAACAAAGGCTATTAAATGAGATTAATATATTCCCATACTTCAACTCATCTAAATGGAAAAAGACGCACAAAATGATGTTGCAGGTGTAGAAGCCAGATGGTGTTTGTAAAGGATAACCCTTAAAAAGACATCATCGGATCCCCTGTTTACGTCCAATAAAGCGTCTTCTTGTAGGAGCTGGAAGGATCGTAGGGGCTTAGGGACGAGCAAAGCCAGGAGTGCTCCACAGTGTGGGGTGGAGGTGGTCTCCCTCCTGCACGCCCCAGAGCAATGCCCTAGACGACAACTTCATGTCCGGGAGGCACATCAGCCCAGCTGTCCGCACACCTGGGACACTGGGTCCGATGCCCTCACCTCTCCCACTGGAAAGTGGCCACTTAAGGGAAATCACAGATGGCCACAGGGCATAATAGGCATTCACAGTGGTTTCCGGGAAACATCTAGTCAGAGAGTGGGAATAAAAGGAAAGGTTCCATGGCATCTGTCCTGGGTATGAGTTCAATGTGTCCTGAGCCTAGTCCCCCCAGGCTGAGGCTGTCCTTCCTGTAGAACACAGCGCAGACCCCCCTTGAGGACCCTGACAGGCACACACAGCAAGTCCACTTTGTGAGCCACCGTCCCACGAGCGTCCCCCACAGGAAGTCAGTTCCGCCCCAGTCCCAAACCAGGTGCTCCGTCCCAGCAGCTGTGCCCTCAGACTTCCCGTGCCTCAGCTATCACCCCATCCCCAGCACCGCTTGGGTGGGAAGTGCTAGGTCATACCTTCATCACCTATCAGTGGGCTCTTCCCCAAAGGGCTTTCCCATTTCCTCCCCGCTTGGCAGAGTCCAAAGCCAAAAGTGGCTAATGGCCCTATTTGCTCCCCCTTCTAAACTTCACATAATGTTTGGTGAAATATGTTGTTCATACTGCGTATAAATCATCTCTGGTCTGTCCATCTCATGCCTCCTGTTCCCTTGAGGAGACTGAATTTAGGCATCCCGACAACTCTGCCAGATGAGGGACCCCTGAGGCACGGGCATTATGTGACCTGTATGTGAATCACAACGCTGACCCACACCGATGTGTATGCTCAGCTGGCCGCTCAAACTCCTCAGCATACTGAAACAATCTGTATGGTACGTATTAATCCTCCTTCCCGGTCGGAAGAAAATGATGTCATTCCAATATCATAGCTCCTGGTCCCCGTAGGTCCACTCTTGGGGTCCCTGCCCCTCACCGGAAAGCTCCATCCAGGTAGCCGGTCCACCTTTGCCCAACACTCCTGGTGCCCAAGGCCCACTCACCCAGGCTCCCGACCAAAATAAATGTAAAGTTCAGTATCAGAGATATTTTACATTCTCTTTTTATACCAGGTCACTGGGATCCCGTATTTATTTTTCACTTCTAGTGCATCTCAGTTCGGACTAGGCCAGGTTCAGGTGCTCGGTGGGGACGCCAAGCCTGTGTGAGGACCCTGACGGGCACCAGGCCAGGTGAGGAGGATGCTGCCCATGGCCACACGGCCACTCTGCTGTCCTTCGGATGTATGTGCAGATCCTGGTACCCAGTACCTTTTGCTACCTTTCAGCGACCTCCACTTGGTGCTAAACGAATGACACAGGTATTTGCTGGATGCATTCATCGGCTCGAGCTGCCACGATGAAGACCGGGCTGGGGGCCAAAACAACAGAAATGCATTGCCTCCCAGCTCTGCAGCCTGGAAGTCCAGGTAAAGCCCGGCCTCCGGGAAAGCCCCTCTCCTTGGCTTGCAGACGGCAGCCTTCTGAACCTTCCCATGGCGTCGCTCCCTGGGCGTCTGTGTCCTAATCTCCTCTTCTTACAAGGACAGCAGTTCTGTGAGATGAAGCCTCCCCCCAAATATGGAGTCATTTTACTTAGATCATTTCTGAAGACCCTGTCTCCGAAGACCGTCACATCCGGACATGCCAGTAGGGAGGGATTGGATGGGAATTGTAGGGAGACACAGGGCAGCCCACAACCTTCGACCCTTCTAGAAGGCCCTTAGTGATAGTAGCAGTCATACACCCCTCCCCTTCTTCCATTTCCTAATCTCTAACCAGATTACCTCCGATTTATCTTTGGACATCCTGCTGTCCATCCAGCTCTTACCTCTTGTTAGCCCCCCACATGGAAGCTGGCTCCCCCTCAGAGACCTGTGAGCTTCTCTAGCTAAAGGTAGAAAACTGTGGCTTCATTAAATCTCTCTGGTTGCTTCTCCTTGCCCAAAGCAACCAAACTATTTAAAACTCATGTCATCACTGAAAACCCTAAATGCTGTTCTAAATTCCCTTTGAGTTCTCAGTGAACCTGGTGATGTTTGCTTGCTTGCTCAGCAGGATACATTTATGATTTCTTCTTTACCAAGGAAAGCCCAGGTGAGAAGAAGCTACACAAGCAAGCGGCCCAGGAGCACCTCGAGGGCAGACACACCCAGACGCAGCCGGCATCTCTGTCCTGTCCCCTCCTGCATGGCCCGGCTCCGTGGTCTCTGGAGAGACGAAGACGTGGTGGGCCACTGCCTCCCGGCAGCCTCCTCCACACCAGGCTTCTGTCCTCAGTCCCTGTCTCTCTGCTGCTCCTTTCCTCTGCTCTGAAGCCTAGCACAGAAACACCCCTGAACTCCCAGCCTGACTGTGAGATCACCCCATCTGGTGACTCGGAGCTAAGAGCCATCTTCTCCTTCCCCTCATGATGTGGACACAAGGCAGTGAGACATGGACCTTTTTCTTCTTTCCAACCTTGATTCTGTCCAACCTTTATTCACTTCACTGTGAACAGATAAAGGTCCTTATCCCGTGCGCACGTGTGGACTGCGAGGGTTTCTTCTTCTTAACGACCAACGTTGTGTTGTTCCCACTTTTGCCATATGTGAACACTTTACTTTGTCAAGAAAAGGGAAATTTAGGCCAGAAATATTTTCTTTTATTATTCATTTTTTGCTGTTTGGATTTCAGTTTCGTCATTCCTGTCCCAGAGCCTAACGGCTACCACCTTTCCCAGCGTGCCTTCCAGAGACCAGTGGGCACACGGCGGAGGGGCTCGGCCCCACTGTGGACGTGACCCAACAGGCATGTATGCCTTCGTTATTAGCAGCTGGTACAGGTAAGATGCAGTGTTTGCACATTTCTTTTTAAGTAGGCTCCACGCCCAACACGGAGCCCAGTGAAGGGCTAGAACTCACCACCCTGAGATCAAGACCTGAGCTGCGATCCAGAGTCAGAGACCTAAGGCACCCCATGGGTGTTTGGTTTTTAAGAATATACCCCTGGAGCAATACTTTTCTGAAGGAAAGCTAATCATTGGTGGGACAAGCCGCAGCCTCCCTAATTTCTGCTTGGGGCCAGGGAAATTCGGGGCTCAGAGGATGTGGGGGCAGCTGCCGCCCGAAGAGGAGCAGTTCCTCAGGGAGTTAATGTAGATGGTTCACGTCAGCCTCGCACACTCCCAGGAGGCTCCAACTGCATGAAGCCCCAGTCACGTGGGTCCGAATGGCACAAAGCTCTTGGTTTCTGCTGTTGTAAGTCGCCCAGCGCCGAGGGACAGAAGGCTTGACAGACTGACGGTTGGTTCCCGGCACTGGGAAGACCTGCGGAAGGCGGAGGAGCAGTGTGGACATTACAGGGGCACCAGGAGCTCCCCGCACACAGCCAGCCTCAGCAGGATCATTCTGACTCGGGTCTGTGCAGGGCTGAGCTGCGTGGGGCAGGGCTGACCTCGGGTTTGTGCCCTCCCTCCCACAAGGAGAGCTGGCCTGGGGCCCTCGTGCTCAGACCCGCAGGTCCTGCGCTCCTGCCCCCGGGGTGTGTCATGTGACCGGGGATCCCCCCCCCCACTGCTTCATTGGTCCCAGGAGGGAGCTGAGCAGAAGCACCTGGTCTGGTGAAGCTGATGATGGCGGCGGGCAGGCGAGGCCACAGCTGCAGAGAAGCGGTGAGCCATCAGAGCACCGGATGCGCGGTGGCAGGGACATGTCATCAGCCCAGTGAAATCACAACCTCGGCAAAGTTACCACGGTCAGACAGAGAGAAGGAAGGACGTCTGGCTGCCCCCAGCCCCGGGCATCCAGTTGTCACTCAGCCCGGGTCCTGGCACAGCCCCCCCCAGACCAGAAAC
This sequence comes from Spilogale gracilis, assembly GCA_004023965.1. NCBI lineage: Eukaryota > Metazoa > Chordata > Mammalia > Carnivora > Mephitidae > Spilogale > Spilogale gracilis. The sequence goes on along the minus strand of PITA01020080.1, from coordinate 6,817 downwards.
TATCTGGTTCATGGCTCTCAGCAGCTCTGTGGGGACAGGGGTTGTTAGCTTGTGTTGCAAATGACGGAATGGAGCTTCTTCTTTTTTTTTTTTTTATTTTCAATATTTTTTTTTTTATTGTTACTTAAATTTTTTTTCCAGTGTTCCAAGATTCATGGTTACAGGACTCAGCCAATACTTGCCACTCAAAAGAAGGACTGGCTTCGAAGCCGTGTTTCTCCTCTCCGGCAGCTGCTTGTGTTAGGGCTGTGCTACCACACACTTTCTCTTGTGCCCCCCGCATTGTCTTCCCCGAAGCTTCCCTTCAAACGGTACCTCCTCTGCAGAGTTCCCCTGATGCAGCAAGAGGTCTCATGATCTCCTCAAACACCACAGTGTGCTGGATGTGACAAGAATCTGCCCCTAAATGTGCTACTCTGGGGTGTCTGAAAGCCTAGAGCTGGGTGTGAGATTTGCCAGCAGCCAGCCCTGGACAGACAGCGTGCATTCATCAACACCAGGAAAGAAGAGGAAAGAGAAGGAGGAAGGGAGGGAGGGAGAGAGAGAAGGATGGAGGGAGGGAGAGAGAGAAGGAGGGAGGGAGGGAGGTGAAAAGGAGGGAGGGAGGAAGGAAAGAAGAAACAAAAGGAAGGAAGGAGGGAGGGAGTGAGGGAAAGGAAAAAAAGTCAAATTTTTATGAGACTTAGTCACAGACCCTATCAAAAAATATTGATCATTTCTAGTGTATGAATTGGAAAATAAATAGACACTTGAGTGTGGCCTGAATTTTTCCAGTGCGGGACAATTAACGGGACAGGTATGTACACATGACCTACAGAAGGAACATGTCAGGTTCCCACACAAGGAATAAAATGTCAGAGACAAAGGGCTTCTTTTTTTCCTAGGGGAGTCAATTTCTGGAATTTTAATTCATAAATTTTTGAGAGTGATAGCCTGAGACTTACATTATTAATAACCAGAATTTTCTTACCTTGAACTAAGGTAATAAAAAATGGTCCATTCTATGACTTCATGAAACAGTGGAGTACCCATCCCTGACACGGGGCATGGTGCCATCAGAGAGTCAATAAATTCCCATCGAAAGCACAGATAACTACATGAACATGGGACTCAATGAGCAAAAGAATGTCTCTTAGCCATCGTCGTAGAGAAAACAACAATGTTAAGACAGTCAGACCACAGATAGAACAGGAAAAAAAAAAGTTGAGTGGCCCAGGCAATTGCTGAGGAGTTCAGCGAGAAGGGATGTGGGGAAAGACAAGGGAAACTACGTGGCCCAGAAGAGACTTAGAGACTCATGAACTCAGAGGCAGCTCTAGAGGAAGGTGAGAGACAAGGACAGAGGCCAGGTGTCCAAGACGTCATGGCTCATACAACTTCCAACCTAGTAAGAACTCAGCATCTTCTGTAGGAAGTTCAATCCGAATTCAGAGTAAGTTGAAAAAAAGACAAATCCACCTAAAAATATAAGAAAATGAAGTTTAAAACAGCAAGCAAACAAACAAGCAAAATGGGAGGGGCAAAGGTGAAAGGATTTTGTTGAAATACAAAGATATATCTGTTAGAGTAACAGCAGACTTCTCCTTGGTAAAGTTGAGAAAGCAATGGGATTGCAAGGTCAGAGTCCTGAGGGGAAATAAGGGGAACCTGGAGCTCTGTGTTGATCTATGAGCACTGAAATTCATGACATGATAAAGACATCCAGTTTCACAATTCTAGGACAAGATTAGCAATATTTTGCATTTAATGAAGGGACCGTTGATTATGAAGAGGGGAAAGTATATGCAGAGACATGCAGAGGAATTAAAGAAATGAGCTCTGCAAAGACCCTGGTAACTATAACTATGTGTCTAAGTCTGATTTTGGTGTTTAAAGGGCTCATGTTAAAATTCTAGACCACATAAGCAGGCTGAGGGGGTGTGTGGGGAGCTGCAGCACACCCAAGTTCCTTATCCTATCACAGAAGGAGAAGAGAGATCTTCAATAATTTCCAACGTAGAGTGAATCATATTCATTGAAAGCATGGAAAACATTAAAGAAAGAAAACAAGAATGAAGACATTGTTTCAACTGGTAGAAAGTAATGTTAGAAAAAATAAACAAAAAAGGAGAGAAGGAAAGAAGGAAGGGAAGAAGGGAGGAGATAAAAAAAGAAAGTATATGGCTCTTAAAGTTAATCATTTACAAACTTGCACACATTCCTTTCCAGTGGTTGGTGCCTTCCTCATTTTGTGAGTTAGGGTCCTGCCCCCACAAGAAAGAAACCAGAACTCACTCCCAGACACCCTCAGCTCGGAGGCAAACATTGTCTCCACCAATCAGCATATTTGAATAGGCATGATTAAGGCTTCTTTTCAGAAAGCAGAGAATCTAAAAAGTAGATGCCTGTGGATTCCAGTCCGGTGATGGGGAGAGCGGAGCCCCAGGCGAGCCACGCTGTTCATGCTGAGCCCCAGCAGGGCTGTCTGCGGTGGGCAGTGGGCATTCTGCAGGGGCCATCACGCAGCTCAGGTGGGCCCTGCTCCTCGCTGAACCTCCAGGGATGGCTCCCTGGCCCTGTGCGGCACCCTCTGAGTGTCTCCACTCCGTTTCAAATTTTTGTTTTCTTTTTAAACTATCTAGAATTGATTTGTTATGTGTAACCCAAACCCCCGCTGGCATTACGCATGGCAAAGAAAACACAATGCCATCAGAGCCCTAATAGATTCAAGCAGGCTTCTTCAATGGATGCAAAACTGATGAGTGGAGGTTTAATAAATAATGAATATGCACATACACTCCAAATTGTTTGTTAATTACAAACAGAATGAAAGCTTTACAGTGGGTTACCCTCCCGCAAATTTAATCAAGTAATCTGAATTAATATCTCCAATAATGGGCCAGACTGACATAGGGGCCTGCAAATGTGGCACCCTGGGAGGAAGCATTCCTTCTTTAGCACTTTTACCAAAACGACAACAGCAAATCATGACCTGAATTCGGTCATGAGAAAGTGTGCAGCAAACCCAAACTCTACAAGATCACTACGCTGAACTTTCAATGCCAAGATCACAGAGGACAAAGGAAGAGGGAGTGTATTTTCTGAATTAAAGGGGGCTAAATATCCATTTCCACAACCCAATGCAATGTGACATTCTGAATCGGATCCTACAGTAGAAAAAAGGAAAGTATGTGCAGTGAACAGCATTGGGAAAATTAGCACGATTTGAATGTGAACTGTGAATTCAGGGACACACTGACAGTGTTATAGCGACATTACTTTTCTAGATTTTTATTCATCTTCTATAGTCTGTAAAACCCTCCAGTGGAGGAGATGCACTGTTGAGACCTTTATCTAGTGGAAATCCTGGAGAGGAGAATATCACATCCCAATGCTGGGAATTCTAGGGTGTCTGTATTTCCTCTAAATTCTGCTCATAAAATACCCAGTTGTTGCTTTAGCTCAGTACAGAGCTAATAGAAGCCAGCTGAACACTCAGCATTCTGCCTCAAAATATAGTTTTTCAAATCCAAATGTTTACTCAGTACCTTTGCTAGCTGAGTTTCCACATACAAGGGTTTTACGTTGGCCCGCCACTACATGACATGGGTCACGGTGATTTCAGCCTCCTAAGAACCTCCACCTCATTTCTCCAGTCTTCTCCTCCACTTAGCCCCAGGGGTTGGAGGTACTTCAGATTTTTGTAATTGCAATATTTCTTCTACCCAGCAATTTCTGCAGTAGTTACCTACTGTCCTGAAGAGGAGGTTTTGCAAACCATGCTAGCATTCAATGCCGGAAAGCAATTTATTATTTGCTCACATGTCAGTGGTCCGCTGGAGAGATTTACTGATCTCAGCTGAGTTCCTGGTCAGTGCCTTGGAGTCTGGGCCGCCTCACATGTTGGGGGTCAGCTGACTGTTGTCAGCCTGTGATGGCTTCGGCGAGGACCGCCAGCAGGACTGGCATCTCAGCCATGGGTCCCTCACCTCCCTAGGGCCCTTCATGTTACCATAGTGAATTCAGTGATCCAAAGGGGAGCCTTTGTAATCATGCAGGAGTGCGTGGGAAATTCACAGGTACGTGCAGTTCAGTACTCACGGTTAATTGGTGAGAATGAGTCACATGGCTGCGTCCAAAGCAAAATTGGACAGGAAGTAAAGTTTCAGGGTGCAGATACAGGGAGACCCCCTAGTTGGGATCTTTGTTCAATCAACCTACTGTACAGAGTGACCCAAACGGCAATGAGGAAACAACTGTAAATCAGGGGAAATATAACATTTGCACAGGGAGCATCTGGTAAAGCTAATAGCTATATAGAAAAAGATGAACCTTGGCCTCTACGTCACAGCAGAGACAGGAACAGACGTGAAAGTGGAGGATAAAACAGGGCAGCTTCCAGACACATTTCCCTTTGATTTATGCCCAAACTTCTGGGAGTTGCCTTTGAAAACACAGATCGGTTCATAAAAGTTCCCTCCTCTGAAATGTGAAATGTTCCTACTGTCTTCAAAATAAATTTCAATACTCTAGCTTAAGTCCCTTCGAAACCTGACCCTAAGCCCCATCCCAAAGGTGAGCCCCTCCCCACCGTCCATGCGATGACCAATGACCGCCCTAGAAAGAGCCTGGTTCCAACTTTGTCCGGTTGCTCTGTTCTCTGCACAGCCTCTAAAAGATGGAATGTTAATTATGAAGTTCAGAGAGTATTAGGCCTTTGAAACATGTCAGGGTCCCCCTACCAGGGGCAAAATCAATTCCCTTGTCCTCGGTGCCCTCCCTAATTTTATTCGGAGTCACCTTGTTCCCTCCTGGGCTCTGTGGGCGCACGCTGTGACTCCTCCTCCCTCCCAGGGCTGGGCAACTCCTGCCTCCTGCCTGATGGACAGGCAATGTCTGTGGGAGGAAGGACCTGGGGGAAGACCATGAGGGGAGGGAGCCAGGAATCCAACCAGGTCTCAGGGTCAGAAAATGTGTAAGTTCATTTTTACTGCAAATGAAGGAGCTGTTACCATGGGGGATTCGCAGGCCAGACCCCAGTCAGTGTTAGGACAGTGTGAGGGACGTTCACTCCTGGGCATCGTAAGTAAAGATGTCGTTTCTTCGTGGCCTTCTGCACTGGGAGGCTTGCACCAGTTTGGTTACCTCTTGTAGCAAATTATATAGAAACAGGTAGATAGATACACACATAGGCAGAGATACATAAAATCTCTGGCTACGTGCGCATAGAAGCGCCTTCTGTAGGCAACCACTCACATGTCCACCAACCCCAACCAGCTGAGATATATGTAGATTTGTTAAAATATATATCATTATATATAATTATAGATATTTATTAAATAAATACTTGTATAGATTATATATATATGAGAAAGGATGTGTGTAGGCAAATGGAGAATCAAAGCATAATTTATTTGAATTTGGGAGAAATGGAATTTCATTATAATGCCCTATTGACATTTAACCACATTATCCCTCACTTTTAACTCTGTCCATTTTAGCGACAGGGGAAAAGGAAAGATGTTGGATTCTTTGTTGAACACGGAATTAAAATCTGATAATTGCTTAACTAGGTTTTCCACTGAGTCTCTCATTTTCATTTTCGCTGAAGGGAAACAGTCTTGTGAAGGAGTGGAGAGTGTCCTTCTAGAGCTTTCTAGCCGTCATGGCTGAGCCTGGCGGGTGACCCAGAGGGAAGGCTTCAAATCAGTACAGAGACTTTGGCCGAGCGTGGCTCCCAGGGGCCTCTTCTGTTCGCGGCTTCTCACACTTCCACCCACCCCAACCAGCTGGAACGAGGGACTCTGGTTATGCTTGTTGCGTAGAATGAGCTGAGATGTACATTTTCCGCGGTGGTATCAGTCTTCAGTGATTTTCCAGACAGCCCATGCCAAGGAGTATTTATTTGTGAATAAGTCTACATAGCACTGACATGTACCTTACTGACAATAGATTTGAATACTTGTTTTGTTTTTCCCTCTAGACATGACTTAAACACTGGGAAATCCCAGTATTTTAGAGTCTGTGATGATTTATATAAGACTTAGATTGACCTTTACCCTGCCACACTCATCGGTTACAATTCAAATAGTAGTCCTCTCGTGGTCAAAGATCCAGACTGATTTTCTCTCTAATTACTCATTTTGACTGATGGCCAGAAACTAGCCATGGGTGAGTAGGTGCAGAACAGAATTCAATGCGCGTGGACCCTGGGAGCAGGATCCACAGACAGTGTGGACCCTGCGAGTGGGTTCCACCAACTAGATCCTATAGGGACCCCTCCCCTTGGTGCCAAATCAGCCTTTCCTTTACTTTCAGGTGCACTTCAAACTCAATGCAATAGAAGCTTGAGGGCTCCAGTACAATACGGTTGAGCTGCCGGTGGAAGAGCCAGTACACGTCATTCACACGTCGACCCAACCACAGAGGCTGAGTTCCTGAACACCGTGGAGGGATTGCTTTAGAAACCCCAGGGGCTGTTGCTTAAAAACATAGTGTTGTGCTTAGAGGCTTTCTCCTCTAAGGAAAATCTGTTTTCTAAGGTGGCCAACCAATCCAGCATGGGAATCCCAGTCCCGGCCCCAGGGCCATTCGGGGTTTCCCCCCCGACCCTGCCCCGCCAGCCCTGGCCACAAGGGTGGCACAGATGCAGAATTAAAAGTGTATAAACTACCCGCTTTGTTTGTGTTTGGGGCTCAGGCCTTGGGAGATTACTCTCCTCTGAGCCCACTGGTGTTAAATAAACGTCCGATCCCCCAAGGTCCTGGAGGGCCGCTTGGTTCTTTGGCCGGGATCCAGTCCAGGTTCAGTGACACTCCCTCTTTCAAAATGAAGTTTG
>PITA01020079.1:0-35814 GCA_004023965.1 Spilogale gracilis | reverse complement strand
TTATTTTAAATTTTTTAAAAAAATTTTTAAAGAATTTATTCATTTATTTGAGAGAGAGAGAGATCACAAGTAGGCAGAGAGGCAGGCAGAGAGAGAAGAGGAAGCAGGCTCCCCACCAAGCAGAGAGCCTGATGTGGGCCTTGATCCCAGGATCGCAAGATCATGACCTGAGCTGAAGGCAGAGGCTTAACCCACTGAGCCACGCAGGAGCCCATATTTATTTGTTTATTTAATTTTTTTAAAAGTTTATTTATTTATCTGACAGAGGGAAACACACCTAGAGAGGGAACACAAGCAGGGGGAGTGACAGAGGGAAAAGCATGCCTCCTGCCAAGCAAGGAGCCCGATGCGGGGCTCTATCCTGGCACTCTGGGATCATGACCTGAGTGGAAGGCAGACGCTTAACGACTGAACTACCCAGACGCCCTGTTTATTTAATTTTTTAAAAAATATTTTATTTATTTATTTGACAGAGAGAAACACAGTCAGAGAGGGAACACAAGCAGGGGGAGTGAGAGAGGGAGAAGCAGGCTTCCCGCCGAGCAGGAAGCCTGATGTGGGGCTCGATCCTGGGTCTCCAGGTTCATGACCTGAGCCAAAGGCAGTCGCCCAACCAACTGAGCCACCCAGGCGCCTGTTTATTTAATTTTTTAAAAAAGATTTTATTTATTTGTCAGAGCAAGGAGAGCGAGCACAAGGAGGAAGCATGGCAGGCAGAGGGAAAAGCAGGCTCCCCACTGAGCAGGGAGCAGGATGCTGGACTTGAACCGAGGATCCCAGGGTCATGACCTAAACTGAAGGCAGCCGCTTAACCAGCTGAGTCAGGCATCCCAAAAATATTTCCATTTAATAAGGCATCTACTCTACATATTTTTATAGGATTTTTCCACTTCAAATGATCCTGGGCGCCTGGGTGGCTCAGCTGATTAAGGCACTGCCTTCAGCTCAGGTCATGATCCTGGAGTCCCAGCTCGGCAGGGAGTCCTTCTCCCTGACTTCTCCTCTCTCATGCTCTCTCTACTCTCTCTCTCAAATAAATAAAATCTTAAAAAAAAAAAATAGCCAAGGGCGCCTGGGTGGCTCAGTGGGTTAAGCCTCTGCCTTCGGCTCGGGTCATGATCTCAGGGTCCGGGGATCGAAGCCCACATCGGGCTCTCTGCTCAGTGGGGAGCCTGCTTCCTCCCCTCTCTCTGCCTGTCTCTCTGCCTACTTATGATCTCTCTCTCTGTCAAATAAATAAATAAAATCTTAAAAAAAAATAGCCAAATGATCCCTACATTATATGAAGTATTTCAGAGCATAGAGAAAAATGGGGGAGCTCTTCAATTCATGCTATAAAGTCACCATAGGGCGCCTGGGTGGCTCAGTGGGTTAAAGCCTCTGCCTTGGGCTCAGGTCATGACCTCAGGGTCCTGGGATGGAGGCCTGCATCGGGCTCTCTGCTTGGTGGGGAGCCTGCTTCCTCCTCTCTCTCTGCCTGCCTCTCTGCCTACCTGTGATCTCTCTCTCTGTCAAAAAAATAAATTCTTAAAAAAAAAAAAGCCACCATAACCCAGATATCAAGAGTTGACAAAACATACACACACACACGAACATGTAAGCTAATATAATTAATGATATAGATATAAAATTAAAAATATTAGAAAACTGAATCAAGCCATGTGTTAGAAGAATGATAGATAATAGAGTTTATCTCCGAAACAGTTCAACTTCAGTAAATCTACAGATATAAATCTTATAGTAACAGATTGAAGGAGAAAAAGAAAATGACTGTTCCATCCAAAATATATAAAAAAAAAAGTATCTGATAAAATTCAATACCTATTTATGATAGAACATAGGCAACTTTCCTTAAACTGAAAACAGGTATGCACTATAAACCTATGGCAAATGTCCTAAATGGCTGTTACTATTTAATATTGTACTGGAGGTCTAACTAATGCTATGATAATTAAAAGATAAACAGGAGGTAAAAATACTGGATGGGGCGCCTGAGTGGCCCAGTTGGTTGGGCGACTGCCTTTGGCTCAGGTCATGATCCTGGAGACCCAGGATCAAGCCCCACATCGGGCTCCCTGCTCCGTGGGAAGCCTGCTTCTCCCTTTCTCACTCCCCCTGCTTGTGTTCCCTCTCTAGCTGTGTTTCTCGCTGTCAAATAAATAAAATCTTAAAAAAAAAAATACTGGAAAAGAGGATTACTATTTGCAGATATAACTATTTACCTAAGAATTCCAAGTGAAAATACAGTTAGTTGGCCAATTATAAAATGATAAAAAAAATTCCTAGCTTTTATTTATACCACCAATGATCAGTTAGAGAATGTAATTGGGGAGAAAAAGTCTTATTCACAATTAATAATGAAAACTTATAGTAAGAATAAATCTAAGAGGGAATGTGCAAGACTTATACTAAGGAAATGATAAAACTTTATATAAGGATGTATAAGAAGCCATAAACAAATGGCAAGACATACCCTTTACCTGGATGAGGACATTGAATATAGTAAAGATTTCAAGTCTCCCTAACTATATCTATAAATCCGACATAATCCACAACAAAAACCCAATATATTTTTTTAAGATTTTATTTATTGGGCGCCTGGGTGGCTCAGTGGGTCAAGCCTCTGCCTTCGGCTCAGGTCATGACCTCAGGGTCCTGGGATGGAGGCCTGCATCGGGCTCTCTGCTCGGCCGGGAGCCTGCTTCCTCCTCTCTCTCTGCCTGCCTCTCTGCCTACTTGTGATCTGTGTCAAATAAGTAAATAAAATCTTAAAAAAAAATCTATTAAAAAAAAGATTTTATTTATTTATTCAACAGAGAGAGAGCACAAGTAGGCAGAGCAGCAGGTGCAGGGACAGGGAGAGCAGGCTTCCCGCCAAGCAAGGATCCCGATGTGGGGCTCGATCCCAGGATCCTGGGATCATGACCTGAGCCATAGGAAGCTGCTTAACCGACTGAGCCACCCAGACACCTCCAAAATCTATCATTTTTTAAAAAAATATTTTATTTATTTATTTGACAGAGAGAAAGAGATCACAAGTAGGCAGAGAGAGAGGAGGAAGCAGGCTCCCTGCTGAGCAGAGAGCCCAATGCAGGCCTAGATCCCAAGACCCTGAGATTTAACCCACTGAGCCACCCAGGCGCCCAAAACCTAACATTTTTAATGGAACTTGGCAAGCCCACAAAAGTTACAAGGGGCAAATGTACAGAAAACAGCCAAGATATTCTTGAAAACAAATGAGTATATATGTGTGGGGGAACTTGGCCTAACAGAAGCCATGTCTATACCAGACTTCTATGCTTTTGATTGCTCCTTCCTTCTACTTCTGCTAATAAAATCTCAGGGAGAAAACCATTTCTTGTGGCTGAAGTATGGAAGACCCCAATGTGGCAACAGAACTGAGCACGTGCTATAGGCCTGGCCAATCAGAAAGGTCCCAAACCTTTGGTTGAAAGGATTCACTGGGCAGTCAAAATCAGGTTGACTGGAGTCCAATCTAGACCTTTTCTGCCAAAACTGTCAGGAAAGAAGGCTTCTTTTCTTACAGTTTCTTTTGGTTCAGGATGTGCCTAAGCCTACTAATATTTATTAGGCCCATCAGATGTAGAGTCTGTCTGAGAGATGAAGAGATACAGAGTCTGATCACATCCAAGGCCATGGATTGAACACTGCTTGAAAACTACATCTGCCTGTGGATATCCTAGTTTTGTAGTGCATAAACTTCTTAATTGAGCTAGGTTTCTGTCTCTTGAAACTGACAGAACTCTAATATGATACTATAAAGTCACAGTAAAAACCGTTTGGTTTTGGCATAAAAATAGAGTCTAGAAACAAATTTATGGGTTAAGTGTGAACTTAATTTTTAATAAATATGGCATTTTGAAGCACTAAGGAAAGAATGGACTATTCAAGAAATGCTGAACAGGGCGCCTGGGTGACTCAGTGGGTTAAAGCCTCTACCTTTGGCTCAGGTCATGATCTCAGGGTCCTGGGATCGAGGCCCACATCAGGCTTTCTGCTTGGTAGGGAACCTGCTTCCTCCTCTCTCTCTGCCTTCCTCTCTGCCTACTTGTGATCTCTCTCTGTCAAATCAAATAAATAAATAAATAAATAAATAAATAAAATTAAAAAAAAAAGAAATGCTGAAAAAAATTATCTGGAAAAATATTATAATGGTCTCTCACATCATATACAAAAATAAATTCCGGGGACGCCTCAGTGGCTCAGCTGGTTAAAGATTTGCCTTCAGCTTGGGTTGTGATCCCAGAGTCCCGGGATCAAGTTCCGCTTTGGGCTCTTTGCTTAGTGGGGAGCCTACTTCTCCCTCTGCCTGCTGCTCCCCCTGCTTGTGCTCACTCTCTCTGACAAATAAATAAATAAATAAAATCTTTAAATTCCAGGCGGATCTGATTGTGAAAACTAAAACAAAAAACTACAAAAAAGATGTTAGAAAAAAATAAAGAATATTTTTATAACCTTGGAGTAGACCATCCTAAGCAAGAAACATAACTCAGAAGCCATAAAAAAATGACAGATAAACCTGTATAAAAATGTAAACACACACAATTTATATACAATGCAAAACACTGTAAGTAGAATAAAGATAAATAGGGGCGCCTGGGTGGCTCAGTGGGTTAAGCCTCTGGCTTCGGCTCAGGTCATGATCTCAGGGTCCTGGGATGGAGTCCCATATCGGGCTCTCTGCTCGGCAGGGAGCTTGCTTCCCCTCCTCTGTCTGCCTGCCTCTCTGCCTACTTGTGATCTCTCTCTGTCAAATAAATAAATAAAATCTTAAAAAAAACAAAAAAAGAAGATAAATAATAGCCTGGGAGAAAAATTAGTCGCATATATAGCAAAGAATTATATGGCCAGAGTTTTGAAGATCTCTTATCAATTCATAAAAGACAGACAACCCCCAGTAGAAAAATGGGCAAAGGACACAAATGAAGAGTTTGCAGAAGAATACAGATGGGTTGTGATGTCAGAAGTGAGGCATTCCTTCACTAGTAATCAGAAAAATGCAAAACAAAGCAAAACAAAAACCTACCAGACACTTTTATCCTAAAGTCTGGCAAAATGAAAGACTTGCTTTTTAGTGTTGGCAAGGATTATAGGGAAGTGATTTTCATATGTTGTTCATGGTAAACTGGTGAAGTCTTTTTTGGAAGACAATTTGTCAGTATTTATTAAATTTTAAAATACTCATAACAAGTGATTACAACCATAATTCTCCTAAGAATCTACCTTAAGTTCTTAAATATGTGTACAAAAACATAAAAAAAAAAGTTGTCAGGATGGCTCTGTAGCTCAGTGGGCTAAACATCTGCCTTTGGCTCAGGTCATGAGTCCAGGGTCCTGGGATCGAGTCCTACATCAGGCTCCTTGTGCAGCAGGAAGCCTGTTTCTCCCTCGCCTGCTGCTCCCCCGTGCGTGTGCTCTTTCTCTCTCTCTTTGACAAATAAATAAGGAAAATCTCAAAAACAACAACAAAAAAAATTGTTCACTGCTGCATTGCCTGTAACAGTAAAAATACAACTGGAAATAATATAACTGCCTCTCAACAGGGAAAGAATAACTACATTACGGCATAACTATACAACTAATATCACGGGCTTGCCAGGAAGAATAAGGTGTGACATTGGAAAAAAATCCTAGAACAAAGCATATAACACCATCCAACAGAATAAAGAAACAGATATGTACATATTTATTTACAATTGTATAAGAATACCTAAAAAGAACTAGAAAACTCCAATAAACGGTTGTTTCTATGGAACTGAATGAGGAGGAAGGTAAAAAAGAAACTTTCCTGTTAAACTTCATTAAATATCATTTCAAATATGATGAAAATGTACTTTTATCTTGTGAATGTTTGTGAAAAAGAAAACTAACAAGCAGACAAAAAAAATAAACAAACCCCAAACCCAACTATTACCCTAATTATACCTAGTTTGTACCCAAACAACCAAGGCTCAACACTGTGCTCATTATTTCTTTCAACTACAATCTGAGTGCCTGCTATGTGTGAGACACTTAACAGCTGCTGTCACAGAGATAAAGATGTTAACATTGAACTTAAAAGGTCTGTGTTTATGTATCTATGTGTATGAAGCTCTCATTTATATGTCAGACTAAGCATTAATATGTGTCAGTTGGTAAAGAGCTTTATACGCATTTCCAAACTGTCAATAGATCAGTATTGATTGAATATCTGGGTTTTTTGTTTTGTTTTGTTTTGACAGAGCACTTGTCTACAGAAAGACACAGACAAGATCTTTTCCCTCATGGAGTTTATAGTTTGGTGGTGAATATAGATAGTGATAAAATGATCACACAAATATAAAGAGAAAAGCTATGTAGTTTTGTAAATGTATAAAAAATAGGACTCAGGGAAGGCTTTCCTGAGGATAGATCTAGCTGACCCTGAAGGATGAGCAGAACTTAATTCGGGTGTAGAGGAGAGAGAAACCAGGAAAAGCATTTCACACAGAAGAAATACAGGGAGTCAAGGCCATGTGGCAAGAAGAAGCTGAGTGCACATCACGAACTGAAGGAGGCCTATATGCTGAGAACAGGAGTAGGGTGAAAGAGGAGGCCAGGCAAGGGCATGTGGGTGGCTCAGTCAGTTAAGTGTCTGCCTTTGGTTCAGGTCATGGTCTCAGAGTCCTGGGATTGAGCCCCGCATGGGGCTCCCTGCTCGGCAGGGAGTCTGCTTCTCCCTCTCCTTCTGTGCTCTCTCTCCCTCTCTCAAATAAATACACAAAATCTTAAAAAAAAAAAAAAAAAAAAAAAAAAGGAGGCCAGGCAGATGGGCCGAATGCAATGTCCTGCTGGCTATATTAAGTTGCAAAATTTAGTCTTTCTTGTAAGAACAAAAAGACTTGAAAGATTTTAAGTGAGAGCAACAGAATCTGATTTGCTTTGAAAAACGATTCCTGGGGCGCCTGGGTGGCTCAGTTGGTTAAGCGACTGCCTTCGGTTCAGGTCATGATCCCGGAGACCCGGGATCGAGTCCCACATCGGGCTCCCTGCTTGGCAGGAAGCCTGCTTCTCCCTCTCTCACTCCCCCTGCTTATGTTCCCTCTCTGGCTGTGTCTCTCTCTGTCAAATAAATAAAATCTTTAAAAAAAAAAAAGGAAAAATGATTCCTGTTGGGGTGCAGGAAATAGTCTGGAGGGAGGCAAGTATGCATCTGGGAAATTGGACAGTTATGGTTTAGCTACTGGTAATAATTTGTAACAGGGAGGTCAAGGGAGCACATTGGTTTTTTTTTTTTGTCACTGCTTTAACAAATCCCCACCAAACTGGTGGCTTAAAACAAACAAAAATGTATTATCTTACAGTTGTGTCATGGGGCTCAATGGGCTAAAATCAAGGTGTTGGTAAAGATGTGTTGTTTTCTGGAAGCTCCAGGGGAGAGTCTTTTCTCAGCTTTTCCAGTTTTTTTCTTTTTTTTTTTTTTTAAAGATTTTATTTATTCGACACAGAGAGAGCATAAGTAGGCAGAGCAGCAGACAGAGGGAGAGGGAGAAGCAGGCTCTCCGCTGAGCAGGGAGCCCAATGTGGGGCTTGATCTCAGGACCCTAGGATCATGACTTGAGCCAAAGGCAGCCACTTAACTGACTCAGCCACTTGCGCCCCATCTTTTCCAGTTTCTAGAGGTTGCCTACATTCTCTGGCTTGTAGCTCCCTTTCTCTACTTTCAAAACCAGCAGTGCTGTCTCCCTGACAATTCTTTCACTAGTTCTATCTCCCTCTGACTCTTCTGCTTCCTTTCTCCACTTTGAAGGATTCTTGTGGTTTTACTGGGCTCATAGGGGTAATCCAGACTACTCTGCCTATCTTAAAATTTGACTCACTGGCAACCTTAACTCCATCTGCAAATTTAATTTCTCTCGGCCATGTAACTAGCACGTTCGTACGTTCCAGAGATTAGAATGGAGACAATGTTGGAATACACACCTACCACATAGGAAAAAGGGGAGAATTACCTTGATTTTATTACAAAATTCTAAATATACATTTTGTGGTTCTCCTGGGGATTACAAAATGAATCCCTGATTCCTTTACCATCTTCGGTTAGTACTTTTGCCATTTCCTAAACTATATAGAAGACCTTAAAACAATTTACTTCCATTTGCCCATTTGTCTATTATCATGTCTCACTTCTAAATGTTCTGAGTCCTGGGGCGCCTGGGTGGCTCAGTTGGTTAAGCAACTGCCTTCGGCTCAGGTCATGATCCCGGAGACCCGGGATCGAGCCCCACATCGGGCTCCCTGCTCGGCGGGAGGCCTGCTTCTCCCTCTCTCACTCCCCCTGCTTGTGTTCCCTCTCTCGCTGTGTTTCTCTCTGTCAAATAAATAAAAAATATTAAAAAAAAATAAATAAATGTTCTGAGTCCTGTAAAAACATTATTACCATTATTGTTTTAAGTAATGATTTTAAAAATATTTAGTCACAACTTTATCTTTTCTGGTACCTTTCTGCAACTGCATGCTTCTATCTGGGATGATTTTTCTTTAACCTGAGGAACTTCCTTCAGTATTTCTTGAGGCTCTAATCTGGAGAAGATGGTCTCTCAGACTTTTTTTTTTTTGGTCTGAAAATACCTTTATTTTGCATTCATTTTTGAAAGATATTCTATTACTTTTTAAAAAAATTTTATTAAAAAATTTTTATGTAATTTCTACCCCCAACATGGGGCTTGAAGTCATGACCCTGAGATTAAGAGTCACAAAGTCTTCTGACTGAGCCAGCCAGGTACCCCACATGTCTAGTAATCTTTTACTGTATTCCTGACTGTACAGAGAAGACATAATAATAAAGCTAGATGACATTTTCCACTGTCAAGGTTCCCCCTCTCCTATGTCAGGGAGATAGGATGAGGAGTTGGTCAACTTTCATCTAAATGAAAATTGAGGGGCGCCTGAGTGTCTCAGTGGTTAAGTGTCTGCCTTCGGCTCTGGTCATGATCCCGAGTCCCAGGTTCGAGCCCCAAGCCCCATATTGGGTTCCCTGCTTGGCAGGAGGCCTGCTTCTCCCTCTCTCACTGTCCCTGCTTGTGTTCCCTCTCTTACTGTGTTTCTCTCTGTCAAATAAATAAATATCTTAAAAAAACAAAACAGGGACGCCTGGGTGGCTCAGTTGGTTAAGCGACTGCCTTCGGCTCAGGGCATGATCCCGGAG
This sequence comes from Spilogale gracilis, assembly GCA_004023965.1. NCBI lineage: Eukaryota > Metazoa > Chordata > Mammalia > Carnivora > Mephitidae > Spilogale > Spilogale gracilis. The sequence goes on along the minus strand of PITA01020079.1, from coordinate 26,627 downwards.
ACCCGGGATCGAGTCCCACATCGGGCTTCCTGCTCGGTGGGAAGCCTGCTTCTCCCTCTCTCACTCCCCCTGCCTGTGTTCCCTCTCTGGCTGTGTTTCTGTCTGTCAAATAAATAAAATCTTAAAAAAAAAAAAAAAAAAAAAAGAGTCTTTAAAAAAAACAAAAACAAAACAAAACAAAAATACACCTCACTACACTTCCGGTTTCTCCGTTCCTTTGGTTTAGTCCTCCTAAGGTTCTGACTGAGAGCCTGGAAGGTCTCTGGCTCCTCATGCCTAGAATCTTTGGTCTTAGGACATTTTGAGCTTAAGATTTTTAACCTACCATACCACAGATGTTCAAAATCTGGCAAATGTCTCAACAGGGAGAATGTCTGTTCCAAGCTGCTTTCCACTGGTGGGATCTTACTCCTCACCATTGTTAAGACTGGTAGTGGGTATTAAGCAGGGCACGTATTGCAAGGAGCACTGGGTGTGGTGCACAAATAATGAATCTTGGAACACTGAATAAATTAAAATAAATAAAAAAGACTGCAGGAATTTTATTCTGCCTGGTTGGCCTTGGGCACTTCCTTAGAACTCAGTAAATGTCCTAGGAGATAAACCTACTGTTTGGGCCTTGAGCTGGGGCCTCCTTTATTTTTTTAAACACCTTTTTTTTTTTTTTTTAGTAATCTCTACACCCAGTGTAGGGCTCAAACTCATGATCCCATGATCAAGAGTTGCATGCTCCACTGACTAAGCCAGCCAGGGCCCCACCATGAATTATTTTCAAATATAGAATGGTTTATAAGTTTCTAGTGTTAGCCAGAAATAAGGCAGTGCAATTTACTAATTTACTAAGATAGGGACCACTGGAAGGGCCTATGAGTTTGATTTTGGATATGTTGAATTTTAAGGATTTTTTTTTTTTAAGATTTTTATTTATTTGACATAGAGAAACACAGCCAGAGAGGGAACACAAGCAGGGTGAGTCAAAGAGGGAGAAGCAGGCTTCCCGCCGAGCAGGGAGCTCAATGTGGGACTCGATCCCAGGTCTCCGGGATCATGACCTGAGCCGAAGGCAGTCGCTTAACCAACTGAGCCACCCAGTCACCCCCTAAGGATCTTTTTAAGAAAGATTTTATTTATTTGACAGAGAGAGAGAGAGAGAGAGAGCACGCGCGCACACAAGCGAGGGGACTGGCAGGCAGAGAGAGAGGGAGAAGCAGGCTTCCCTCCGAGCAGGGAGCCCAACATGGGGCTCAATCCCAGGACCCTGGGATCATGACCTAAACCAAAGGCAGACACTTAACTGACTGAGCCACCAAGGAGCCCCTGCATTTTAAGTATATTTGAGACTTTAAGTAGTCTGCTGGATTTAGAGATTTGAGTCTCAGAAGAGAGGTAGAGCTGGACATAGAATTTTCAGAGTAATCAGCATACAGGACGTAACTGACATTACGGGTGTGAATGAGACAACATCAGTTGAGAATACATAGTGGAAAGGAAAGAGAGCCTAGGCTGGAGTCTGGAGGAATTCCAATATTAAATGACCAAATTCTCTTGATTTACATTCCTTTCAGTGCACCAAAAGGTCAAATGATTCTGGGGATTACAACATCTTGCTATTAGTAAACCATATCACACTACCTTCGGATAACTCTGCCTATTACTATTTTCATCAACAGGTGTCTATCACCTTTGTAAATTCTGTAAAGCGAACTCACACATTCTGCAGAGTTTTAGACATTATTTTTCAAATTGTAGGTCAGACTGAGTGTTTCATGAAATCAATTTAGTGGGTCCTGATTATTATTATTTTTTAAAGATTTTATTTATATATTTTGGGGGAGGGGAGAGGGAGAGAGATTTTTTTTTTTTTAAAGATTTTATTTATTTGACAGAGAGAGCTCACAAGTTGGCAGAGAGGCAGGGAGCCCGATGCAGGGGTCAATCCCAGGACCCTGAGATCATGACCAGAGCCGAAGTCAGAGGCTTAACGCACTGAGCTACTCAGGCGCCCCAAGGGAGAGAGATCTTAAGCAGATTCTGCTGAGTGCGGAGCCCGACATGGGCCTTGATCCCATGACCCTGAGATCATGAACTGAGCCAAAACCAAGAGTCGGTCACTTAACTGACTATGCCACCCCTGATTAGTATTTGTATTTTTTATTTGTATTTTTAATTTTTAAAAAAAAATTTTTAAAAGATTTTATTATTTACCTAGAAGACAGCGTGAGCAAGAGAGCACTAGCAGGGGGGAATGGCAGAGGGAGAGGAAGAAGCAGACTCCTCACTGAGCAGGGAGCCTAATGTAGGGCTTGATCTCAAGACCCTGAGATCATGACCTGAGACGAAGGAAGCCGCTTAACCAACTAAGCCACCCAGGTGCCCCTATCTGCACTTTTTAAAGATTTATTTATTTGAGAGAGAGAGAGAGAGAGAGAGAGAGAGAGAGAGAGAGAGAGGACAGAACCCGCATGGGGTGCGGTGGAGGGAGAGAGAGTGACTGCTATGCAGACTCCCCACCAAGCACAGAACCCCACACGGGGCTGGATCCCAGGACCCTGAGACCACCACCTAAGCCAAAATCAAGAGTCGGATGCTTAAACAACTGAGGTATCCAAGCACCCCAAATTAGTATTTTTAAAATGAGAAATAGAGGAACATATCGAAGTATATCATAGGCAGTAAGTATCTATACTGACCCAGTCTGTGACTTGAGAGCCCATGTATGATGCCCAAATTTCTATCTCTAGCCCAGTGCTCTCTCGTAAATGCCATGCTCATTTAGAAAGCTTCACTTGGATGTCTCCCAGACATCTCACACTGAACGATGAACCCACACTCTTCCTTCCCAAAACAGCTCCATCTGCAGCCCTCCCAGGTGATGGTAATTTCATCCTCCTTAGGCCTATATTCCCAGAGCTACTTTTTACTTCTTTCATTCTCTAACACAGCACATCTCCTTTCAGGGAATGCGATTAGGTCTACCTTCAGAATCTAGCTAGCCACTTATCATCATCATTAACCACTACCACCCTGGTCCAAATTTCATCACCTCATCTACTCACCTGGATTAATGCAACAGCCTCCCAACAGGTTTCTCTAATTCCACCCTCTCTTATCTTATAGCCTATCCAACACTGGAGTCAGAGTGATCCCTTGACACAGGAGTCAGCAAACTTTTCCTGTGGAAAGTCTGAGAGTAAATATTTAGGTTTTTTGGGGCCAAGAGGAAAATCAAGGCTATTACAACGAAAGAGAAGACAAATTTCTATAAAATTTTTGATAAAATTAAAGTAATTGAGTATAAGTTTTTGTAATACAGATCTACTTTAAAAAAAAAAGATTTTATTTATTTATTTGACAGAGAGAGAGATCACAAGTAGGCAGAGAGGCAGGCAGAGAAAGAGGGCGAAGTAGGCTCCCCGCTGAGCAAAGTCCGATGTGGGGCTTGATCCCAGAACCCGAGCCGAAGGCAGAGGCTTAATCCTCTGAGCCACCCAGGTGTCCCCAGATCTACTTTTAAAAAATATTTGACAGAGAACGCACACATGTGGGCAAAAATGGGGGGAGGGGCAGAGGGAGAAGCAGACTCCCTGGGGAGTAGGACGTGGGGCTTGATCCCAGGACTCTGGGCTCATGACTTGAGCCAAAGGCAGACACTTAACCGACTGAACCACCCAGGTGTCCCACAGGTGTACTTTAAAAAAAAATTTTTGGCGGGGGCACCTGAATGGCTCAGTCGTTAGGTATCTGCCTTCGGCTCAGGTCATAAGCCCAGAGTCCTGGGATTGAGCCCTGCATCTGTATCCCTGCTCATCGGGAAACCTGTTTTTCCCTCTCTTATTCCCCCTGTTTGTGTTCCCTCTCTCGCTGTATCTCTCTCTGTCAAATAAATAAAATCTTTAGAAATAATTTTTTTTCCGGGGTGCCTGGGTGGCTCAGTTGGTTGAGCGACTGCCTTCGGCTCAGGTCATGATCCCAGAGACCCGGGATCGAGTCCCGCATCGGGCTCCCTGCTCAGCAGGAAGCCTGCTTCTCCCTCTCTCACTCCCCCTGCTTGTGTTCCCTCTCTGGCTGTGTTTCTCTCTGTCAAAATGAATAAAAAAAAAAAACCTTTAAAAAAAAGATATAACTTCTTTTCCTTTGAAGCAATTTCTACCCACCCTAGGATTCAAACTCATGATGCTGAGATTAAGCATCACATGTTCCTTTTACTGAGCAGGCCAAGTGTCCCATATAATACAGTTCTACTAATGAGAATAGAATTTTTTAAAATTTTTATTTTATATTTTTGAAGATTTAGTCATTTATTTGAGAGAAAGAGAGGAGTGGGGAGGGGCAGGGGGAGAAGAAGAGACTCTCAAGCAGACCTCCCCACAGAGCTCCACATGGGGCTACATTTCAGGACCCTGAGATCACAACCTGAGCTGAAACGAAGAGTCAGATGCTTAACTGATTGAGACACCCGGGCACCCCTCTTTTTTTTTTTAATGGATTTGCTTAATTAGGGTTCAAAACCAGTGTTCCCTATCATCAAACCAACTGTAGATGCTTATCTGTAAAAACCATTCTTAGCTGATGGCCATAGAGAAACAGGCAGCAGGATGGATTTACACTGCAGCTGTAGTTTGCTGACCTCTGCTTTAAAATATTACCAGATCATATCATTCTCTCAAAACCCTGTGAAGGAGCTTTCTTCTGTTTGGTAACCAATTATCATAACTTCAGCAGCTTAAAACACCCATTTATTATCCTTACAGTCTATAGATCAGAAGCAGGTGAGTTTGGCTGAGTTCTTTTGAGCAGGGTCACACAAAGCTGAAATCAAGGTGACTTCTTATATGGAAGACCTAGGAAAGAATCTGCTTCTAAAGGCATTCAGGTTTTTGGTAGAAGCCAGTTCCTTGCGGTTGTAGGTCTAACATTCTCATTTCCTTGCTAGCTGTTGACCAGGAACTACTCTTAGCTTGTAGAAGCTGCCTGCATTCCTTATCATGGGGTCCCCTCAATCTTCAAAGTCAGCACAAGCACATTCACATCTCCTGGCTTGAATCTCTTTGAAGTTCCTTTGTGCTACCAGCTGGAAAAAATGCTCTGCTTTTAAAGATGTCACCTGATTACGGCAGGCCCACTACTATAATTGTATCTCAACTTCAACTGACTTGGGAGTGCTGGTGAGGGGTGTCAGTTTTAGAAGACTGCCTACCACACCCTGCAATAATTTCCTACTCAGAGTAAAAAGACAAGGCACTTAGGAGGGCCAACATGACTTGTGCCACCTGCTAGCCCCCAATCCCCACGCATGTCCCATACCTCTGCTGTTATTTTCTGTTCTCCTTCTGGCTTATTTTACTAGCTTTCTTGTTATTGCTTGAACAAGCCAGGTACACTCCTAACCTGGGATCTCTGTCTGGAGTACTCTTCTCTCAGATATCTGATTTGTTAACTCCTATATCTCCAAGACTTTGCTCAACTTCCACCTTTTTTTTTTTTTTTGGAGAGAGAGAGAGAGAGAAATTGAGAGCACGCCCGCAAGTGCAGGGAGCCAGAAGGAGAACAAGAGAATCTTAAGCAGGCTCCGTGCTCAGCACGGAGACTGATGTGGGGCTTGATCTCACAACCCTGAGATCATGACCTGAGCTGAAATCAGGAGTCGGACACTTAACTGACTGAGCCACCCAGGGGCCCCTCAACTTCCATCTTTTCAACATGACCATATCTGATCATACCATTTAATACTACAATCTGCACTCTCACTCTTGGTACTGCCTGTTTCATTACCGTATTCTATTTTAATTTTTTTCTATTATACTTAGCACCTTTAACATACTACATACTTTGCTTATTTATTGTCTGTCCCTTCTTGCCAGAATTAACCTCCTCACGAGTAAGGACTGGTGTCTATTTTTTATTTACTAATGTGTTTTTCTTTCTCTTTTTTTTTTTAAGTAAGCTCTACTGCCCAATGTAGGGAGTGAACTCACGACCCTAAGATCAAGGGTTACGTGCTCTACTGACTGAGCCAGCTGGGGCCCCTCACTGATGTTATTTCTTGTTCTTTAGGCATCTAGCACAGTGGCTGGCACAAAACAGGTGACCAATAAAAATTCACTCTATGTTCTGGGAAACTCATTTCAATTTTCTGCATATGTATGTACATACTAGGTTGCGATATAAATTAGTATTTCTAACTGAGGATGTTAGTCAAGAGAGTTTGAAAAATACTGGGATTAGACCATATGACTTCTAAAGTCCTTTCTCAATTTGAGCACTTATAAATTTCTATGTGTAGCTAGTAAATGCCCACTATTTTCCCCCCACTATATCTTTTGAGAGATGGCAAAGTTCACAGCCTAGTTTCTGTAGCAAGGCACTGATTATTGAAACATAACATTGACACCAAAAAACCATTAGCATCCTTGCCTGTTCTACTATAGTAGGTTAGGAAAAACTGGAAATAGCAAGAACTGCTGAATACCCCAAAATATAAAAATCTGAACTTAATACTTCAATGAAAAAGAGAACGTGAGCAAATGACAAAAGATGGCATTTTCTTGATCAAAATTACCCAGGTTAGAGCTTTCACACACTTACTGAAGAAGCGAAGAGGAGTGAAAAAAGATATCCTTTAAAGTGTCTGCCGTAGAAATTGTGTCCTGAATGGACTTTGGGAGCAAAGACCACTTCTGAAATATATATGATTTCCACTCATCCACAGGTAAATCCATTCTACTTTAGGTCTATAAAATGAATACAAAAATAAAGAATTCAGATTTCTATGAATGCACAATTCTAGAAAAAATATCAAGATTTCACTCAAGCAAATGTGAAGCAACAAAAATCAATTCTTGTGGGGGTTTTTTGTAGTGTACATGCTGAGGATCTCTCACACCTATTCACTGAACATCCTTTTTTTTCAAAAATACTTACTGAAGGCCTACTTTGTTCCACAAACCAGGCTTGCCTCTTAGACCTCCATCTTCCCAAGCTCCTCAAGTCAGAAACCTGAGACATCCCAGATTTTTCTGTCTCTCCCAGCTACTATTAAATTAACAAATGTTCTCTCACACAGTTGTTTTTTTCCTTCCGTTCTCAGATCCTTTATTCAAGTCCTCATCATCTCTTGTCTGGCATTCTTTTCAGGATCATAACTAGTCTCCATGTTCTCAGTTCCCTACCCTACCCCCTAAATTCAATTCATCCTCTGCATCGAGACAGATGTCAGTTCTCAGCCTTAATCAATGCCCCTCCAAGCATTTAGGGAAGCCTGGTACAAATCTGACCCCTGAGCTCATTTTCCAATGACCAAATCTCACCTCTTCTTTAGTACCCTACTGTTCTGAGCCACTTAAAGCTATCACCAGCTTGCCAGCCAGGCTATTCACCTAATTTTTGCATACGCTATTGCATAAATATTGCATAGGCTTCCGGTGCATCCCTACCCTCAGAGTCCACCTCGCAAATCAGTACACACCCTTCAAGACCAAGTTCAAATGGCATCTCCTCCAGGAAGCCTTCCTTGATTTTTCATCTGCTAGCGCAGCACACTTTGTGTTTCTCCTGAGGCCCATATCATGTCTACCTGGAGTTAAGGCTACTCAACAGCGGTAGCTCCCTCGACAGACTATGCTCTCCTCTGAGGGCGGGGATCGGATCTTATTTACCTTCGGAGATCCCCACTGTGCCAAGATCCGGGGTCTAGCAGCGGCAGGAGTCGGCACTTGAATTGCCGAAGGAATCAAGTTACTGCTTTGCCTACGGCTAGCAGCAGAGGTATCAGGGAGTAGCTCTTCTGGGCTAACAGTCGGTCGGCCCAGCAAAGGCCTGAGCCAGGTTTTTCTTCGAGAACCGTCTAGGAAAGCTCCCGGGACCGGACCTCACGCCCAGAAAAAGAACCAGCGTCACCCTTGGCGCGCCCCACGGCTCGGGCCCCGCCCCCAGGCGCTGTCTTGGCGTGACGAGGTCCTGAACCCGGGCTCTGGCACGTCACGTGGGCTGCTCGCTAGGCCTCGGCCAATGCGGTGGCTGCTTCGCCCCTAAGCCCGCCCTTGTGCCTTGCGCATGTCAGAAGGCGGGGGTGGTGCCTGCAGCTGCTTGGCCCAATAGCTTTGGAGCGCGCGGGGTCGCGGGAGTGGAGCCCGAGCTGCGGAAGAGCCAGAGCGCGGGAGTTGGCGCGGCGCAGTCATGGTGGGCCACCTGAGCGAGGGGGCCATTACGGTGAGGAGACGCCTGCGGGCAGGCTGGTTGGGGTTACTGTGGGCCGTGGGGTTGTAGGGGTGGAGAAGGGAAGAGAGGAGCTGGAGGCGATGGGGAGAGGACGCGGGAGGAGAATATGGGGGAAATCGTCCGGTGACCCCCTAGAATTCTCACCCTCTCCTCGAGGAATTTTTATATCGTCTTTTAAACAGGTCCGTGTTTTTCCTACTTAAGAAAACGAAACTTACTCGTCCCTCATCACCCTTCTGCGGCCACTCTCTGTTTCCTCCCCGTCCCCTATCCACGGCCAAACTTCTAGAGTTGTCTTGTTTTCAGATCACCTCCCGTTAACAGACTCTAGTCCGTTGTTCCCTCGATCACTACAGAAAGAACCCTGGCAGAAGTTAGCAGTCCTTCCAGGTCGTTAAATCTAACAGACACTTTTCAGTTTTTAACTTAACCAGAGTTCTCAGCAGTGTTTGAGAATTATTTCTTTTAAGCAGTTTTGAGCATTACTTCTGATAACACTCCCTTTTGGCTTCTCTAGCTTGGCTTGGCTGATCTTTCCTCGTCTTTTTTTTTTTTTTTTTTTAAAGATTTCATTTATTTGACAGAAACACAGCCAGAGAGGGAACACAAGCAGGGGGAATGAGAGAGGGAGAAGCAGGCTTCCCGCAGAGCAGGGAGCCCGATATGGGACTCGATCCTGGGTCTCCGGGATCATGACCGGAGCGGAAGGCAGTCGCTTAACCAACTGAGCCACCCAGGCGGCCCTCTTTCCTCGTCTTATTTGTGGGTCCCTCTTTGTAAGTTTTTGTTTACTCGAGGTTATGTTCCAGGCCCTCTTCTACCAAGACAGTCCCATTACCAACTATGTCAGTTGCTCACACATTGCTTTGTCCGGAGCCGCCTTTACTCTGAAAGATAAACCTGTAATATGTCCCCTACCTTATACCCCAGAGGCATTTTAAGTTCAACATATCCCAAAGCACATCCGTTATTTTGCTAAGTTTGGGCCTCTTGATGTTCCCTGTCTTGATGAATAGCACTATTCATCAGGATATGGTAGCCAAAAATTGTGGAATCGTTCTTCCTGTGAACTTCTATCAGCTTAGATGTTCAGTCCATCGCCAAAATCTTGTTTTACATCCACACGTATTTCTTAAATCCATCTACTTCATTTCTTCCATTCTGGTACCATTGTTTCTTGCCTGGACTACTGACTTCCACCCAGCATAAACATCTTCTTTATCCCTTTGTCTATCAGTGGACACTTGGGCTGCTTCCATAGTTTTTGTCTGTTGTAAATAATGCTGCCACAACATAGGGGTACATTTATCCTTTGAATTAGCGTTTTCATATTTTGTGGGTAACTACCCAATAGTGCAATTACTGGATCCTAAGGTAGTTCTGTTTTTAACTTTTTGAGAACCTCCATACTGTTCTTGCCCAGTTTGCATTCCCAACAGTGCACAGGGTTCCTTTTTCACATCATCGTTGCCCACACTTGTTTTTTTTGGTTGTAAGTTTTAGCCATTCTGACAGGCGTAAAGTGACGTCTCATCATGGTTTTCATTTGTCTTTCCCTGATGATGAGTCATCTTGAACATTTTTTCATGTGTGTTGGCCATCTGTATGTCTTTGGAGAAATGTCTGTTCGTGTCTTCTGCCTATTTTTTAATTGGATTTTTTGGTGTCTGTTGAGTTGTAACAGGTTTTATATATATTTTATATATATTTTATACATGTATATTTTACATATATATATTTTTTGTTTATAATATATATATGTATAGGATGCTGAGCCCTTATCAGATCTGTCATTTGGAAATATCGTCGCCCATTCAGTAGGTTGTCTTTTGGTTTTGTTGACTGGTTACTTTACTGTGCAGAAGCTTTTTATTTTGATGTAGTCCCAGTAGTTTATTTTTGCTTTTATTTCCTTTGCCTCGGGAGGCAGACATACCTAGAAAGATGTTGCTATGACTGATGTCAGAGAAGTTACTGCTTCTGTGTCTTCTAGTATTCTTATGTTTCAGGTCTCACATTTAGATCTTTAATCTGTTTTGTTTGTGTTTGCTGTAAGAAAGTAGTCCGGTTTCATTCTTTTTCATGTTGCTGTCCAGTTTTCCCAGTGCCATTTGTTGAAGAGACTTTCCCATTGTGTGTTTTTTTTCCTCCTTTGTCAAAGATTAGCTGACCATATAATTGTGGGCTTATTTCTGGGTTTTCTATTTTGTTCCGTTGAACCGTGTGTCTGTTTTTGTGCCAGTACTGTACTGCTTTGATGATTATGGTTTTGTAATAGAACTTGAAATCTGGAATTGTTAGGCCTCTGGTTTTTTCTTTTCCAAGATTGCTTTTGCTTTATGAGGTCTTTTGTGGTTCCTTACAAATTTTAGGATTATTCTAGTTCTGTGAAAAATGCTATTGGCATTTTGATCGCGATTGCATTAAATGTGTAGATTGCTTTGGGTAAGTATAGATATTTTAACAATATTTATTCCTCTAACCCATGAGTATGGAACATCTTTCCATTTCTTTGTGTCTTTCTTTCTTTGCGTCTTTCTCTCTTTCTTTCTTTCTTTCTTTCTTTCTTTCTTTCTTTCTTTTTTTTAAAATTTAAATTCTTGGGGTGCCTGGGTGGCTCAGTTGGTTAAGCGACTGCCTTCGGCTCAGGTCATGATCCTGGAGACCCGGGATCGAGCCCCACATCGGGCTTCATGCCCGATGGGAAGCCTGCTTCTCCCTGTCTCGCTCCGCCTGCTTGTGTTTCCCCTCTGGCTGTGTTTCTCTCTGTCAAATAAATAAATAAAATCTTAAAAAAATTTTTTAAATTCTTGGTATATTCTGTACTCTTGCATATTCTTTTCCATCTGCCTATGAGATTCTTCACTCACCCCTCCCTGGCTAAGAATTTTCAAATTTCAGCTCAGTTAGTTCTTCAGAGAAACCTTTCTTCACTTACTGGCCTAATTCCCTTTATTTTGAGACCCTAATTCCTGCTTGTTCACATATTAGCTGGGTGACTTTGAGCAAGATACTAAACTTTGCCTTTTCTCTTCTGTAATATGAGGGTAAATATACCTAGTACTTATTGCCTAAGGTTAGTGGGAGAATTAGGTGAGATCTTACATTTAAAGTGCTTAGTCCAAGGCTGGTACACAGTAAATGTTCAGTGTATGTTACCTCTTAATAATCGCAGGTGCAATTTTATACTTCCTTGCTTTTTATTTGACTAATACTAGTTATTTTCTGTCTTCCCCATTGGATTGTAAATTCTTGGGCCTGATATGACATCTTTTTTTCTCAAAATAGTCTTCTAAATATCTGGAGCGGTGATGGCAAGTTTTAGATATCCAGTAAACATTTGCTAGTTGCATATGAGGCAGTGAAAAGAAAGGGACAGGGATGAATGGGGAAAAAAACAACTGAGTGGAGTTAACTATTTGAGTAAATTAGGAAAAATGAAACCTGAGAAGTGATTGAAAATTGTAGTTCTCATTTACTTATAGCTGCTACCATTGCCTTAAAAAAAAAAAAAAAGAGAGAGAGAGAGATTTATTGGTACATTTCAGTGGCTCAGCCAGTTCAGTATGTCTGCCTTTGGCTCAGATCATGATCCCAAAGTCCAGGGGTCAAGTCCTGCATCCGGCCCCTTGCTCAGTGGGGAGCCTGCTTCTCCCTCTGCCTTCTGCTTTCCCTGCTTGTGCGCTCCTCGCTCGCGTAAGCGCACTCTCTCTCTCTCTCTGACAAGTGAATAAATAAAATCTTAAAAAAATATATTTAAAAGAGAGAGAGCGAGAACATGCTACTGAGGCTCCCAGCCGCCCACCTTGTGCCTTTACGGCAAATTAGGAATAGTTCTTCACTTTTAGAAAGGTTGCGGTTGTTAATAAATTGCTTGGTTTTTGCTGAATTCACAACTTTGGAAACATTTCCAGTGTTAGGTCAAGTATTAAATTTTATTCATAAATGTCAAAGAAAATTTTTGTGTTTGTGGTGACAGTGTGGAGAACCTTAGCCAACTGATTATCATCAGCTAAAGCAAGTAGGATCACTCTAGTTCAAGAGACAGGGGCCCAAAGGGTAAGCAACTAATGCATAAATAATAGAGGCATTTGCGGCAAGAGCTAACATCATAAAAGAAGAGATTATGCGTGGAAGTATTGTGGTAAATAGAATAAGTCGCATTTGTATCCTAATTTATTGGGTAATATAAAGAAAGGGCAAGAGAGCTAATATTTTTGCCTTTCCCAATGTGCCAGATACATTATCTGTAATAGTACTTACAGTAACCCTGTAAGATAGAATTTTATAATTACCTGCATCTCACAGATGAAGAAATTAAAGTGCAGAGAAGTTAAATAATTTGTCAGTGGGGTGAAGATTTGAATACACATGCCCTTGACTGTTACATTCTGTTGCTTTGTATTTTTTTAACTGATGAATAATTGACATACAGTATTCTTTAGTTTCAGGTGTTCATCATAGTGATTTGGTATTTTTATACATTAGGAAATGATCCCCATAAATCTGGTTACTGTCTGTTACCACACAAAGTTATTACATTGTTACTGACTAAATTTCCTATGTTGTGCATTACGTCCCCATGACCCATTTATTTTATATCTGGAAGCCTGAACCTCTTCACCCATTTCACCTACACTCCCAGTCACTCCCTACTCTTGTAACCAGTAGTTTGTTTCCTGTTTCCTGTTTCATATGAGTCTCTTTCTGTTTTGTTTTGTTTTATAGATTCAACATGAAATGATATGTATTTATCTTCTGTCAGACTTATTTCATTTAGCATAATGCCCTGTAGGTCCGTCTGTGTTGTCACAAGTGGCAAGATTTCGTTCTTTTTTATGATTGAGTAATATTCCTTGTGTGTGTCTTTATCCATTCATTTCTTTATGGACACTTAGTTGCTTTTTTTTTTTTTTTTTTTTAAGATTTTATTTATTTGACAGAGAGAAACACAGTCAGAGAGGGAACACAAGCAGGGGGAGTGAGAGAGGGAGAAGCAGGCTTCCCACCGAGCAGGGAGCCCGATGTGGGACTCGATCCCAGGTCTCCGGGATCATGACCTGAGCTGAAGGCAGTTGCTTAACCAACTGAGCCACCCAGGCGCCCCACTTAGTTGCTTTTTTATCTTGGCTATTATAAATAATGCTGCAGTGAACTTGGGGTGTTTGAATTGGTGTTTTTGGTTTCTTCAGGTACATACCCAGAAGTGGAATTGCTGGATCATATGGTAGTTTGATTTTTGAGGAACCTCCATACTGTTTTCCATAATGTCTGCACCAATTTATGTTCCCCACCAACAGTGTACAAGGGTTCCTGTTCATCCATATCTTTGCCAACGCTTTGTACTTTCTTTTTGATAGTAGCCAATCAGATTGTTGTTTTGGTTTGTATTTCCATGATGATTAGTTATGTTGAGGATCGTATGTGTCTATTGGCCATCTGTAGGTCTTCTTCGGAAAAATGTCTATTCTAAAGTCTTTTGCCCATTTTTTAAACTGAGTTAACTTTGTGCTTATAGGCAATGTTAATTTGGAAAATTTAAGGCAATTTTGTCTTAAGTATTCATATCATGTTGTATGTCCCAGAAGATTTAATCTTATATTTACTTTATGATGACAGAAGTAAAAAAGAATAACAAGTTAATACATGCATGTGGTTTTAAAATCAAATAGAACATAAAGGTGTTTTATGAAATTACTGACTTTTTGCCCCATCCTGCCCTAGTTCTATTCCCTGGGAACTTAAAAAAAAAAAATCACCTTTATTGAAACTCAGTGTGATTTACACTTAATATAAGCTATAATGTATATAATAAAAAGTCACCAAGATGTGGGCAGTTTGAGGAGCTTTGGCAAAAGCTATCTCCTGCTCCTTTCCTAGTCCTTGCTTCCAGCCTGGGTAAACCAGAGTTTTGACTTCTGGTTTTTATCTCTAAAGGTTAGTTTTGACTATTCTAAAACTTCATGTAAACTTTTGTCAGGCTTCTTTGTGTCAGCATGGTGTTTTTTGAGATTTATCTACATTGTTTCAGTAGTTTCCACCTTTTATTGCTGAGTAGTACTCCGTTGTGCGAATAAACATGATTTGTTTAATTTACCTGTTACGTTAAACATTTGGGTTATTTTCATTTTTTGGCTATTATGAATGAAGGTGCTCTGGACATTATGTACAAGTCTTTTTGTGGAAATATATTTTCATTCCTCTGGGGTAAATGCCTAAAAGTGTGATTAATTGCTGGGTTGTATGTTAAATGAATGCTTGTGAGAAATTGCCAAACTGTTTTCCAAAGTGATGGTGAGAATTCTAGTTGCTTCATATCCTTGCCAACACTTAGTTTTGTCAGTCTTTTTAAGTTTATCCTACTGAATGTGTAATGATATTTTGCATCTACATTCATGAGTGGTGTATCAGTCTGTAATTTTTCTTTCTTAGAGTGACTTTGTTTTTTCTGTGAGGTAAACCCATCATAAAATGAGTTGGAAAGTGTTCTCTTCTGACATAGTTTATGGAAGACTAACTTTTTTTTTTTTTTTGGTCTTTACACATTAGATAAAATTTACCAGTAAAGCCATCTGGACCTAGCGTTATTTCTTTTGGAATATTTTAAATTATAAATTCAATCTCTTTGATGAATATAGTACTATCTAGTTTTGCTACATTTTGTTTTGATAATTTGTGTTTTTCAAGGGATTTACCCATTTAATCTAAGTTGTTTCATAGTTATTTCTAATACTCCCTTATAATCTCATGTATATATAATCTAATATAAATGTGATTTATTGTGATTTCTGGTATTGAGAATATTTGTTTTCTTTTTCTTGATCAGATTAGCTAGAGGTTTATCAATTTTATTGATCTTTTCACAGAACCAGCTTTTGGTTCACTTGTTTTTTTTCCTGTTGTTTATCTATTTTCTATTTTATTGATTTTTGTTCTTTTTATCATTCCTTCCTTCTACATGCTAGAGTTTAGTTTATTCTTTTTCTGACTTCTTATGGTGGAAGCTTAGATAATTGATTTTGGACCTTTTTTCTTCTCTAAACATTTAAAGCTTTAATTTTCCCGCTAAGCATTGCACTAGTGAATCCCACACATTTAGATTGTATTTTCATTTTCATTCTGTTAATAATACTTTATAATTTCTCTTGTGATTTCTTGTTCACAAGATGGGTTATTTAGAAGTTTACTGTTTATAGGACACCTTGCTGGCTCTGTAGGTAAAGCATGTGAGTCTTGATCTCTGGGTTGTAAGTTCAAGCCCAAAATTGGGTACAGAGATTACTTCAAAAAAAAAAAAAAAAAGCGTTTACTATTTAATTTCCAAGTATTTGGAAGTTGTTTTTTTTTTTGTTTTGTTTTGTTTTTTTGTTTGTTTTTAAGATTTTATTTGACAGAGAGAGACACAGCCAGAGAGGGAACACAAGCAGGGGGAGTGAGAGAGGGAGAAGCAGGCTTCCCGCTGAGCAGGGAGCCCGATGTGGGACTCGATCCCAGGTCTCCGGGATCATGACCTGAGCCGAAGGCAGTTGCTTAACCAACTGAGCCACCCAGGCGCCCCGGAAGTTTTATACATAGTATATTGTTAGGATTTATATTTTAATTCCAGTGTGGTCAAACAACATACCCTCTGAATTTAGTCTTTGTTTTATTTTCCAGCATATGGAATCTTTTTTTATTTTTCTTTTTTTTTTTTAAGATTCCATTTATTGGGGCACCTGGGTGGCTCAGTTGGTTGGGCGACTGCCTTTGGCTCAGGTCATGATCTCGGAGACCCCGGATCGAGCCCCACATCGGGCTCCCTGCTCGGCGGGAGGCCTGCTTCTTCCTCTCTCTCTCCCCCTGCTTGTGTTCCCTCTCTGGCTGTGTTTCTCTCTGTCAAATAAATAAAATCTTAAAAAATAATAATAATAAAATAAAAATAGACTTTATTTAAAAAAAAAAGATTCCATTTATTTATTTGACAGAGAGACTGATCACAAGCAGGAAGAGAGGCAGGCAGAAAGAGAGGAGGAAGCAGGCTCCCTGCTGAGCAGAAAGCCTGACGCAGGCCTCAATTCCAGGACCCTGAGATCATGACCTGAGCTGAAAGCAGAGGCTTTCACCCACTGAGCCACCCAGGCGCCCCAGCATATGGAATCTTGATGAAAATTTTCTAGGTGCACTTAAAAGACTGTGTATTCTGCAATTGTTAGATGATTTAATTGAGTCAAGTTGGTTGATAGTTTAATCTTCCATATTTTTTTACCTTTTTGGGGGGGTGTATTTGTCCTATCATTACTGAAAGAACAGTGTTGAAACCACCAATTATAATGGTGGACTTGTCTATTTCCTGTATCTCCTTTTAATTCTGTAGGTTTATGCTTCATGTATTTTGAAGCTTTGTTATTAGGTGCATACATTTATCTTTGTGTCTTCTTCAGGAATCAACCCCATTATTATGAGATGTACTTTTTTAAAGCTTTTTTTTTTTAACATTTTATTTATTTATTTGACAGAGAGAGAGAGATCACATACAGGTAGAGAGGCAGGCAGAGAGAGATGATGAAACAGGCTCCCAGCTGAGCAGAGAACCTGATGCGGGGCTCCATCCCAGGACCCTGAGATCATGACCTGAGCTGAAGGCAGAGGCTTAACCTACTGAGCCACCCAGGCGCCCTGAGATGTACTTTTTTTTTAATCTCTGATAATATTCCTTGTCCTGAAGCCTTCTTTGCCTGACAGTAATGGTATATCTTTTTCCAGTGTTTCATTTTAACCTGTCTCTTTATATTTGAAATGCATTTCTTGTAGATAGCAAATATTTATTCTGACAATTTCTGCCTTTTAATCAGAGTACTTGAAGCATTTACACTTAATATAGTTACATGTTTGGGTTTAAGTTTTTCATTTTGCTACTTGTCCCATCTGTTTGTTGTTGTTTAGCTCTTTCTAATTTCTAGATATTTGAGTATTTTTTATGTTTTCAATTTATTTCCACTATTGATTTATTAGCCGTACTGTTAGCTTTACTTTTTTTAAGGATTTAGAGCACTTTGTCCTAGTTTGGACTACTATTACAAAATAGACTGAGTGGTACAAACAACAAATTTAGTTTTCATAGAGGCTGGGAAATCTGAGATTGAGGTGCCAGGAGATTCAGTTCTGGGTGAGGGCTATGTTCCTGGCTTGCAGCTGCCATCTCACTGTGTGCTCACATGACCTTGTCTTTGTGGCTTTGAAATGAGAGCTCTGCTGTTTCTTCCTCGTCTAAGGACAATAATTCTGATATGGGGTCTTCACCCCCATGACCTCATTAAAACTAAGTACCTCAAAAGGCCCTAATCACACTGGGGGTTAGGGCTTCAACATATGAATTGGGGAAGGGGAGACACAAATATTAAGTCTAAAACACAGTGGTTCTCTCTCTTTTTTTATTAAGTATGGTGGATACACAACATTATTTTAGTTTCAGGTGTACAACACAGTGATTGGACAACTCTGTATGTCCTGCTACACTCAACATCAAACATTTTGATCTCAGAATACTCTTTTTTGGGGTGTGTGGGTGGCTCAATCGTTAAACGTCTGCCTTCAGTTCAGGTCATGCTGGGATCGAGCCCCACATTGCATCGGGCTCCCTGCTCAGCAGGAAGCCTGCTTCTCCTTCTCCCACTCCCTCTGCCTGTGTTCCCTCTCTAGCTGTGTCAAATAAATAAATAAAATCTTTAAAGAAAAAGAACATTCTTTATTTAAAGATTTTTATTTATTTAATTAATGATTTTAGAGAGAGATAGAGAGTGACCACACACTCAGTTGAATTGAGGGACAAAGGGAGAAAGTCTCAAACAGACTCCATGCCCAGGCCCCTGTGCCCCCAAGCCTGACATGTACTGATCTCACAACCCTGAGATCATGACCTGAGCCAAAATAAAGAGCTTGACAAATTGAGCCACCCAGGCACCGTGATCTTAGAATACACTTAAGGGCGCCTGGGTGGCTCAGAGGGTTAAGCCTCTGCTTCAACTCAGATCATGATCTCAGGGTCCTGGGATCGAGGCCCGCATCGGGCTCTCTGCTCAGCAGGGAGCCTGCTTCCTCCTCTCTCTCTGCCTATTTGTGATCTCTCTCTCTCTCTCTCTGTCAAATAAATAAATACAATCTTAAAAAAAAAAGGGGATACGCTTAAAAAATTGTTGCCCCCCTACCCTCAAGAACTTTTTTTTTTTAAGATTTTATTTAGTTATTTGAGACAGAGAGAGATCACAAATAGGCAGAGAGGCAGACAGAGAAAGAGGGGAAGCAGGTTTCCTGCTGAGCAGAGAGCCCGATGTGGGACTTGATCCCAGGACCCTGAGATCATGACCTGAGCCGAAGGCAGAGGCTTGACCCTCTGAGCCACCCAGGCGCCCCAATAACTTTTTTTTAATGAGATACCTACCTTAGCATATTTGAAATTATAACTGAGATTTTTTTTTTTTTAAGATTTTTGTTTATTTGACAGAGAGAAACACAGCCAGAGAGGGAACACAAGCAGGGGGAGTGAGAGAGGGAGAAGCAGGCTTCCTGCCGAGCAGGGAGCCCGATGTAGGACTCAATCCCAGGTCTCCAGGATCATGACCTGAGCTGAAGGCAGTCGCTTAACCAACTGAGCCACCCAGGTGCCCCAATAACTGAGATATTTTAAAGATACTTAAACATTTAAGATAATAAACTTCTGCTAACATAAGTAACATGTTGGGATGCCTGGATTGCTCAGTTAAGCGGCTGCCTTAGGCTCAGGTCATGATCCCAGCATCTTGGGATTGAATTCCACATCAGGCTCCTTGCTCCATAAGGAGTCTGCCTCTCCCTCTGCCCGCTGTTCCCCTGCTTGTGCTTATTCTCTCTCTCTCTGACCAATAAATCTTTTTTGAAAGATTTTATTTATTTATTTATGAGAGATAGAACATGAGAGGCAGAGGCAGAAGGAGAAGCAGGCTCTGCACTGAGCGGGGAGCCCAATGTGCCACTTGATCCCAGGAACCGAGAATCACCGTAGACGCTTAATCATCCGAGCCATCCAGCCACCCTAAATAAATAAAATCTTTAAAAAGAGAGAAAACTATAAATAACCTGTTTTGTGAAAAACAGCTATATATTCAAAACAAGTAGAAAATTGATATTTTATATTTTGGCACATTGCTTTAGCATCTGGCTTTAGAAGATATGACAGCTAGATTTTCATATTGGCTTTTGTATTCAGTATATTGATATTGTTTGGGGAGGTGATCTCGATGAAGGGAATCTGGCCTCAGGTATGAATTTGGAAAAGAGGGAGCATACATGCAAGGAGGGCCATGCACCCCAGGCTCCACTCAGGGACAGAAATTCCCATGCTCAGGAAAAAAAAAAAAGAAAGAAAGAAATTCCTTTGCTCCGTACCCCTCCAGACCTTGCTCTATGTACCCCTTCATCTGGTGGTTCATTTGTATCCTTTATAATGTCTTTTGTAATAAACCAGTCAAGTGTTTCCCTGAGTTCTTTGAGCATGAGGAGGGAGTCCTAGGAACCCCCAGTTTGTAGGCAACTAAGGCAGAAGTGTGGGCATCCTCAGGACCCACGACTTGAGGTTGGTATCTAGAGCTAGTAAGGGATAGTCTGGTGGGACTGAGCCTGTAACCTATGGGATCTGCTCTAACTGTAGTGTCAGAATTGGATTGGTTTGTAGGACATCCGCCTGGTGTCTGCAGAGAATTGCTCCATGTGAAAACCTCCACATATGGTGTCAGAAATGGTTGTGAATAGACAAAGTTTTTCTCTAGTACTATATCCAAACTCAACAAATGCTAGTTTCTTAAAGGTTATTTGGAATGTACAATTGATCTGTCTTGGGGCGCCTGGGTGGCTCAGTTGATTGTTTGCCTTCAACTCAGCTCATGATCCCAGGGACCTAGCCCTGTCTTAGGCTTCCTGATCAGCAGGGAGTCGGCTTCTCCCTCTCCTGCCCCTCCCCGTGGTCATGTTCTCTGTCTCTCTGAAATTAATTAAAAAAAAAAAAAAGATCTGTCTTGCATTTTGAATGACTCTTTGGCCTCTGCATTATTTATGATGTCATGCATTGGTCATTTGGAAAATGCTGGCTCACTGTATTACGCATATTTTCCAAATATTGATATGTTTTATTATATAACAAAAATTCGTGCTTATTAATCACACTGATTTAATCAGAAAAGTTTGTAAGGGTTGAGAAGCTGTAAGGCTCCTTGTTGGCAAAAAGATCCGATTTTTCATTAAAAAGCCTTTGTATAATTGGCAATTATTGCCGTTTTCCTTAAAGACAGGTTCACCTTATTTTCGAGAAAATATTTGCTGAATTCTGAAGTTTGATCAGTTTGTCATTTGGCCTTGCAAGTAAAAATGGCGTTCTGTATAAAAGCAGTCTGTTCAACTCACAACTCAGCTGCACAACTGTTTTTCCTCGGGGTGACAGCCGGTACTCCAGTGTGCAGCAGAGGTACTTTTCGCCTACTTCCCATACTCTTACATAGAGTATTTTAAAATTTCTTTAAAGAATATTGAGTCGTGGGGCACCTGGGTGGTACAGTTGTTTAAGCATCTGACTCTTGGTTTCGGCTCAGATCAAGAGATCGAGCCTTGTGTTGGGCTCCACAGTTAGCTTGAAATCTGCTTAAGAACCTCTCCCTCATGCATGCCTGCGTGCTCTCTCTCTCTCTCTCTCTCTCTCTCTCTCTCAGATAAATCCTAAAAAAGAATATTGAGTTGTTTTGCAGACTGTTAATGTCCTTGCAAATCAGCCTCAGAGATTGGAATGGGTCCAGAATAGCTTTTGCTTTGGTCTAGTTCAGTTGTTTCTAAAGCATGCCCTTCCTGAGGTTTCTACTGAATGCAGCAGATGTTTATTAAAGTTTTCTGTCCTTTTGGCTGGTTAGAACGCATCTGTATTCTAGCCTGTGTGAGCTCCACTAATTTTTCAGTTTATAGCTCTGTAGAATCTCATTCTGTATATGCACAACTTAGAATTCAGCCAGAGACTCTAGGGAACCCCTTTGTAGGTTATTGAAGCTCTTTCTCGGTGTAGCTCCCTCATTTCTGATATTCTGCATCCATGAAATCCAGCTAACTCACTTCCCTGAACTCTGATCTGGGCTCAGTAGGGCTACCCCATCCTTCTTGGGTTCCCTTGTCCATGCTGTGTGTCTCCGTGCTGAAAACCAGGACTGTCAGAGGGTTCCCCTCATTTCAGTGATCACAGTTTTCCTCTACCTATGTTATCCTGTATTTGAAAATGGTTTATTTTTATTTACTTATTTACTTTTAAAGTTTTATTTATTTATTTGACAGAGAGAGGGAATACAAGCAGGGGGAGTGGGAGAGGGAGAAGCAGACTTCCCAGTGAGTAGGGAGCCCAGTGCAGGTCTTTTTTTTTTTTTTTTTTTTTTAAAGATTTTATTTATTTGACAGAGAGAAACACAGCCAGAGGGAGAACACAAGCAGGGGGAGTGAGAGAGGGAGAAGCAGGCTTCCTGACCAGCAGGGAGCCGATGTGGGACTCGATCCCGGGTCTCCGGGATCATGACCTCAGCCAAAGGCAGTCGCTTAACCAACTGAGCCACCCAGGTGCCCCCCAGTGCAGGTCTTGATCCTAGGACCCCAGATCATGACTTGAGCTGAAGGCAGATGCTTAACGACTGAGCCACCCAGGCACCGTTGAAAACAGTTTATATATTTTGTTTGGTTTCTTAGTTGGTTGTTCGAAGAGCTAGTCTGGTACCATTTATTTCAGCATGGACTAAAGTAGAGGCCAGAGAACCAGTCTTCACTGCTGTTAGTTTTTCTGATGGTTGCCTTTATTCATTTATCTTTTTTTATTTTTATTTTTTTTAAAGATTTTATTTATTTGACAGAGAGAAACACAGCCAGAGAGGGAACACAAGCAGGGGGAGTGAGAGAGGGAGAAGCAGGCCTCCCGCTGAGCAGGGAGCCCGATGTGGGACTCGATCCCGGGTCTCCGGGATCATGACCTGAGCCGAAGGCAGTCACTCAACCAACTGAGCCACCCCCTCATTTATTTTTTTTAGGATTTATTTATTTATTTGAGAAAGAGAGTGCGCACACATGCACGACAGTGGAGAGGAGGAGCAGAGGGAGAGGGAAACGTAAGCAGACTCTGTGCTGAGCAAGGAGCCCAACGTGGGGCCTGATCCCAAGACCCCGAGATCATGACCCGAGCCCCAAGTTGAAACCAAGAGCCAGATGCTTAACCGACTGTACTATCCAGGCACCCCCTGATGTTACCTTTAAATGGTGGCTTTTTAAATGCAAACTAAGGGCGCCTGGGTGGCTCAGTGGGTTAAAACCTCTGCTTTCCGCTCAGGTCATGATCTCAGGGTCCTGGGATTGAGGCCTGCATTCTGCTCTGTGCTCGGCAGGGAGCCTGTTTCCTCCTCTCTCTCTGCTTGCCTCTCTGCCTACTTCTGATCTCTCTCCCTGTCAAATAAATTTTAAAAAAATAAATAAACACAAACTAAAAGCCTGATTGACATTCTGGTGTTTTTTGTTTGTTTGTTTGTTTTTTAGTTAGTTATTTTTATTTGTGGGGGGAGGCCAAAGGGAGAGGGAGAGAGAACCTTAGTGTGGAGCTTGATGTAGGGCTCTGTCTCACAACCCTGAGTTCATGACCTGAGCCGAAATCAAGAGTCAGATGCTTGGGGGTGCCTGGGTGGCTCAGTCAGTTAAGTGGCTGCCTTCTGCTCAGGTCATGATCCCGGGATCCTGGATCAAGCTCCGTTTCGGGCTCCCTGCTCAGTGGAGGGCCTGCTTTTCACTCCCCTCTGCCTGCCGCTCTGCTTACTTGTGCTCTCTCTCTCTCTCTGCCAAATAAATAAATAAAAATTTAAAAATAATCAGATGCTTAACTAACTGAGCCACCCAGGCATCCCTTTTTTAGGTATATTTTCGTAATTAAGTAATTAATTAAGTGCCCGTAATTAGGTGCTCGTAATTGGTAATAGAGTCATGAGATTTAAAATTCAGAAGGTTTTGTAAAAAGAAGATTCAGGGTGAGGTCCACGTCTCACATGTGGCCCCACTCATCACTTCTCTCACAAGAGGCAACCGGTATTATATAAACATCTTTTTAAGGCTGCATAATACTCTGTTTTGAGGATTTACCCTACTTCTCTAATTCTTTATTAATGGGCACTATGGTCAAATTAATGCGCTGTTCTGAACACGGGAACACGTGATGCCTGTATTTTGGATGTAGTAAGTTTATCCTTGTAGGTTAGCGCGTATCCCACTTTTATGATTTTATAATTTGTTCATAGTGATAAAACTTAAATGATTTTCAAATGATAAACTTCATAAAGTCTCTTCAATAATGTTATCTGTAGTTTATTCTGAGTACCAAACTGTAAAAATATGTCAGATTCTGGTCATGATTTGAATATATTTTTCATTCTGTTTTCCAATCTTTCAGGCCATAATGCAACAGGGAGATACATCCATAAAACCCATCCTCCAAGTCATCGTGAGTACCTTCGAATATTTTATGTCAAACATTTTAAAAACTTTTATGTAATTACAAGTTATATTTGATAAAGCACACACAGATTCGTCCACTTTAGGGAATTCTCTCCATCGTCCCCAGAATTGGTCGGTCTTGTTGTAACCCTAAGAGAGGAAGCAGGTCTTTTTTTTTTTTTTTTTAATCTTATGCTAGCCAGAGTTAACTTTGGGGGTTCAGATTTGAAGTTTTGCCTTTCTGTTCTTTCCGTAATTGTTGGGTACTGTAGTGCTACCCATCATTACTTCTGCTTCCTTACTTTTCTTCTTGCCCTGAGGTATGACTTGCTCAAATCTTTCTTACATGAGCCTGCAATGAGCATATATGCTTAAAATTCTTCATTAACCCTACCATTTATTTAAGGGGGTCTCAAATTTTAGGGGGAATTTAAAAAACGCTAGAAGCAGCATCCTGGATCATACCTGCAGATTCTGATCATAGGCCTAATGATCTCCCCGTTACTCCCAAATTCACTGCGGCACGTCTTAAAGCTCTGTTTATGTATTTCTCTTCCTTTGGAGAGCTGCTTCTGATTTCCCTCAAGCTGTGATAAATGTCTTGGCTTTGCCCCCATGTCACATGCATAGCTGTCTTGTGTCTCTTTGCCTCTGTCTCCACTTCATTTGTGAGCCCCTTCAGGGCAAGGATTTTTTTTTCCATTTTGTATTTTTAGCATGTTTTCTATGTAGCACCTTGCATATATTAGGTGCCTTGTATCTTTTTTAAAACTAATTTTCAATCAAATTTGAGTTGAGAGAGAACAGAAGAGTATTGAAACTCATTTTATTCTCATCTATGTTGTGTTTAATAATGTTAATACAGAGACGGTGGTGGGAAAATCATCAAATCCAGTTTTCTTTTGCTTGGGTTTAGGTGTCAAGAGAATGGGCGAGCGGTTCAGTGTTTGTTGAACTAATGGCAAACCCACTCTCCTGCCACTTAAGTTTACTTGTCCATGGGGACTGGGAAGACAACCTGACTAATGAATCAAGTTTTTTATCCTAGAACATCCGTCCCATAATTACAGGGAATAGTCCACCTCGTTATCGCCTGCTTATGAGTGATGGATTGAATACTCTATCCTGTAAGTATGACGTATAAATCTAGGAATTTGCATTTAAAAGAAGCCCCAGCACTTTGATTGGAATAATTTGGGGCATTTCAGAAGTGTACATTTGCTTGGCCATCCACTTCATTTGGAGAAAATTTTGGCTGGCAGAGAGTATTCTAACAATAGACTGGATAATAGTGGAAAGCTGCCACTTGACTTAATTAATTTTCTCTAACTAGTGCTCTGTTTTCTTTGATTAATTTCCCTCAGGATGGTATTGACATTTAGTGAATATAATGGGTTAGCTGTCCTATACCTGCCTTTTTGGGGATTTATTTCTGTGTTGGAAAGTTTACAAGGGAGAAAGAGAATTTGCAGAATATTCATTGCTATCTCTAGTCACAAGGTGAAGAACATAAAGAAGACTTTTTAGTCTTCATCGTGACACCTGAATGATGGAAAAAATTATTTTGGACACTTAAAGAAATACATTTCAAAGTACCAGCAGATGTTTGATGCAGTAGATTATATTGTTTTTCACTATGTGAAATCTGAGTGGTTTTAATTTCAGAAACATATTCACAGGCATCATTTTCTTGGCTAGTGTGGGTGTGATCAGCTTTCGGATTGTCACGACCGAAATGTTGTGGGAACTAATATATAATATAATCTCTGTGCTTTTCAGCTTTCATGTTGGCCACACAGTTGAACCCTCTCGTTGAGGAAGAACGGTTGTCTAACAACTGTATTTGCCAGATTAACCGATTCATTGTTAACACTCTGAAAGATGGAAGGTATGTGGTGTTTTTCTTTGTTTTGGGGGTTTTCTCTGGTTTTATTGTATTGTTGAATAGGGACTAATTTTTCAACAGAGAAATCCATCAGATGCCAAAATTCATTTAGTAAACAAAGACGATGATGAGCTTTCAACTAAGAGTTTACTCGCTATTGAGATTTGAACTCGGGTGACTAAAACATGGCACCAAAGGAAGAGAACTATGGAAACAAATTGGAAATTTCAAAGCAGGAGATTAAAGCAGAGTACAGAACTTTTATTTCTAATCTCTTCAGAAGCCCTGTTTTTAGGCTTCTCTTTTGAAGTATCTGTTAATGAAAAGGGGGCTACTTGGGGCGCCTGGGTGGCTCAGTTGGTTGGGCGACTGCCTTCAGCTCAGGTCATGATCCCAGAGATCCGGGATCGAGTCCCACATCGGGCTCCCTGCTTGGTAGGAAACCTGCTTCTCCCTCTCTCACTCCCCTTGCTTGTGTTCCCTCTCTGGCTGTGTTTCTCTCTGTCAAATAAATAAAATCTTTAAAAGAAAAAGAAAAGGGGCTACTTATAAGAGCAAAAATGTAATTAATTATGTAACGCTGCCCCTTTTTTGCAGTCGCGAGTCTTTCATGGTGAATACTTTATTCAGCCAATGTAGAGTAGGCTGAGTACTGACATGCTACATGCTAGAGGCGCAGTGGTGAGGAGCACTGTTCCTCCTGGGTAACCATTGCTAAAATAGGACTTTTTGCTGGGGAGAGGCTTTTAAGTTTTTTATTTCCAATCACAGAACACATGGGAAAAAAGTGTAGTGAGCATACCCCTCTTAGCTCAGAGTATGTCAGTGTGTGTGACAGTGTCATCTGTACATTTGGCTTTATGTTTGCTGTATCATTGTCTTTCTTTTGACTTTGAGCTTCTCTGTTCTTAACCTTGGATGTCTTCTATAAACAGCATATGATTTTAGAGATCAATTTGAGATTTAGTTGGTGAGTTTATTCTGCTTAATTTATTATTGATTTTTTTCTAATTTTTGTGTTTTT